>JADQWA010001200.1:0-36853 GCA_018344505.1 Nebria ingens riversi
TATATATATATATATATATATATATTCCTTACAATTTGATACTTGCTGTAAAGTAGAAAACATGCAAAATGTTTATTTTTTAATAATATACGTACAACTTTTTTGGTTATATTTCTAATTAAAACGTCCCATACAAGTTATAAATAAATTAGATTTTAAAATATAAACAATGCGGTTTTGGTCCAAATTTAACTTTTGTCATTCAATTCATTTAACTTATATGGGACAACCTATTACTAACCATACACATTTAGTCATACTTTATTTTATTCATTTGGATTTGCTTCCAAGTAGTTTTGGACTAATTCTTAACTACAAATTTTCCTTCCTAATATATCTATATCTAATATTAAACACACATAGGTACACATATTCACTAAACGTATTTTTAAGATGATTAGGCATTACGTAGAAATTTATAAAACAGTAAAAAAAAGGTACCCATAAAAGAGTATCACTTCTGCTTAATAATGTTTACATAATATGTGTGTCCTCCATCTTCATTTGTATTCACTCTGTGATTATATAAACTTTCTGCTAAACTTTAACATTTTATTATTAACGATAAAAATGTTGTACAGCAATGCTGTTTGGGAAAATATAACTATAGTATGAAAAACACCTTTAAAAATATGGATAATTATACAAAAAATATTAAATATTGCCTACTTATTTATATATTTAATATTTTTTATTTAAAATTTTTATTTTTTTAAGATTCTAAAAATAGAGAATGGCCAAAAATATAAGTATAAATCTGATTATAGCCTACTAATGCATAGGTTTAGTGTTTTTTTTTTTTCTTCTAATTTTAGTTGAATGTCTCTTAATAATTGTATTATTTAAGAGTATAAATAAATGCTATGCTTCAATTCTTTATACGATGCATATCTTGAGAATCATAGATAGGAAATGTATTTTTGCTGACAATCAGACGTCCTGTTTCTTCCTCAACATCTTTGCTGTATTCTTTTTTTTTTGTATCGTTAATAAGAACTTTAAAGTTGCTGTTGGTTTTAACAAAAACATCCTGTATATCTAATGACAAATAAATGTTATGCATACAATGCTACCATTAATTTTTATTTAGCTTATGCTACAAAAATAATATTAAAACAGCAAGTGACATCAAATCATCAACAATTCCAAATGAACTAAATGTGGTATTCACATTGGTAATTATACCATATAGGTTTATAAACTTTCAGTAGCATATTAATTAAAAATTGATGTCCCAGTATGTTAAATTTTTTTTATTAGCCATTCAAATGATGTTGCATTTGAAATTGAGTTAAATATAAAAATATGTTTTTATTAAAATTATATATGTATATATGAATAGATTACGTAGATATCTTTTTATTTTACTTTGATATTGCTATCGATAGTGTTAGTGGAAGATTTTTATTTTACTTTGGCTAGCTGTAACATAATATATTTTAAAAAGTACATATTCTAATAAAATCAATCGGTAAGCAAACCCATAAGTCAAAAATATGAATGATTTATATCCCAATCATGCAAAATACTTTCTTTGAACTAACTAAACCAAATTGATATTATAGGTTATTATCATGCGTCCTGATGATGACTGAAAAGTCGAAACGCGTCGATTAATAATTTTTTTTGTGAAAACTACCAAGTGTTATAATTATTTAAGTTAACTATGTTTCACCAAGTGCCAACCACACAAACAATTGATTTTTTTGATATTATAGGGATGTAGAATGCAGCGTGTATTTAATAGATATTTTTTATATTGTACACGTAAAGGTATCAAATAATGATATTTTTCATTTCATTTATAGTTTGTTTTTTTTTTAACAAATATCAAAAATGTTTATATTTTGAATTAATTATTGCAATAAAGTGGTGACTCGTTTAAAAGTGCTGGTGCAATATTGAGTTTGATTCTGTCAAAATTTGCTTGTTACTTCGAAATTGAATCATTTGGTTGCATTAATTATTTTTGGAAATTGAAAGTTTTTATAGAGTAGTATATAGCAGAGCAACAAAGATAAACCAGACATAAAGGTAATAATATTCGACTGGCCCTAAAACGACGAGCAGTATAATACTAATAAAACAAATGGTAACTTGTTTGGTACAGATTTCCAATGAATCAAATAGTATGTCATTTGCACATAAATTAAAAGCGCACAATCTCATTTGAAATATACAAATTTTATGTAATTACTTTATAGTAATAAACTACCTTTGCAAATTTTTATTATATTAAACTCAATAATTTTATATATCTTTTTATTTGGCAATGATATGAACACATAAATAAGTGTCATGCACTAATTCATTTTATCAGTACTTTTTGTCAATTCACTTTTTTAAAATATAAATAAATTTTTGAAATAATCTTAAAATGCAGCACTTTAAATGGTTAGCTCATGCAATTATATAATTTTTAAAAAACATTCTAGCACCCTAATCTTATTTTAATGTTTTTTCGTTTGAAAAAAATATATTTTTTAATATGCATATTTTAATCAAACTAACACAATCTGACAGTAAGTCAGATATTTGAATTTCAAGATCCTTTCTAGTAGTTTTCTTCATATACACAAATATACTCAGTTAAAAAATACCTTTGTTTTCCATTGTAGTAGGTATGTATATATTAAAACTCGACAGAATGCTACTAGCAACTTTATTGGATAGAAATAAAAAGTTCCGATATCTAGTTTAAGTTGGCAAACCTATATATTATTATTAACCATGTTATAAGGTAATTAATTTAATTTATTATTACTGCCGTCTTCCTGTACATAATACTCTTTCTCGACTATCTTCTCTGTTAGTGGAATTACGTCGCGGAGGCGAATTACCAGTTGATCCAACTCGACTTTTTCTTGAACGTTTAAATTTTGCTATATCTTCACCGAACACGTCACCGGTTCTTAATGCAGATATCAAATCATCAAATTCACCTTTCGCGTCTGTTTCATTATTACAAATGCCATTTTTCAGGTGTAGAGTTTTTGATATGGATGAAAAAATTCCTTCCCGACTATGTTTTCGTTCAAGAGTTAACTTCCGTAACTGTTCTTCTTGTTTGGCACGTTTCTCATCATCTTCCTGTCTTCTACGTAGATTTTCATTATCTTGGCGAGCTTCCAAAAATGATGTTAAGAATGCATCAAATATACCAAAAAATTCATCCGGTTGAATCATATTAGGGTCTTCGCCGAACAAACGGACAGCACGATCAAATCGAGTCTAAGACAAAAATACATTTTTATAACTATAGCTTTAACCACTGACTATTCTAAAATTCAATTTGATTATGAGCAAATGCTGTGAAACTTCAGTATGCCTTCACAAAATATTATTTTTCCAACAAATTTAAAAAAAGAAGTCAATATAAATTTTGCTTCATTTAAAATAAAAACAAAGTACGGTTTTGTTTATGATTACTAAAGAAAATAGCACGTGTTTTAATTGCAAGTTATGCTACGACGATGCTGTACTTCTTGCAGTGCATATTTTGCTAGTTAACATCTGATTTCCACTCTTTAGCATATTATCCACAATTATCCAATACAGTTTTATAGTAAATATTTAATTAAAACTAGTCTCAATTTAGAATACATTAATGTATAGCCCCGTTACAGAAATATAAAATTTTCACATCTATCACAAAAAGATAGTCTCGTAAATGTTTCCTTAAATAGCTTACTCACTTTCATATCTTGAAACTGATCTTCAATTTCTGCAAGTCTACACGTAGCCGTGGCTTGGAATTCTCTCATTACGGGTACAAAACGATCGTCATTTGGTGTGTTTTGCGTCTGGTGAAACTCTATTTCTCTAGATACATCCCTGAGACCAGCACGTAACTGACCCATATCTTTCTCAAGTTCGCCTAATGATACCTTGGCAGCCACACGCACATACACAAGATCTTCATCTAATCGAAGTACATCTTTGAACTATAAAAATATAACTATCAGTAAAAATACTTTCAAGAAATCAGTATGTCATTGTAAGATCTGTTCAAAAAACGTACGATTTGTACTTGTCGACAAACACACTACTGTGTAAAACCATTTTTATATAATTAAAATTATTTATAACTCAAAGAATTTAAGTAATATCTTCATAAGGTTAATTTTAACTGAAGAATGGCAGACGTGTTCTTATGAAACTAGCGCATTATTATATTATTAATGAAATACCTTTTTCTCAAGAATTTGTACTAAGTAATGCAATAAGGTTGTTCCTTTAATTGCACTAGACTTCGTGTCCGGTAGCCGATTCAAAGATCCCAATCGGAAACCAGAAGCATTGCCTCTTGCACCACGATTCATATAATTACCAAGGGCTAAGACAACTTCTAATAATCTTCGAAGACGCCTGGAACGAGCAATCTCACGTGAAGCTTCCATAACACTCGCTATTCTGGGTGAAATTTCGTTTATTGTTACTTGGAATCTTTTCTTATAATGTAAACTTCGTAATCGTTGCTCATAATGCGGAACTCTAAAAAATAAGAAAATATCATCTAAAAGAAATGCGACTAATATTGTATGATAGTTCAACTCGATATTTGAATTTAATGGCAAGTATATTGCTGGGAAGTGTTATTTATAAAAATTCGAATGTACTACAGCGCCAACTTTAAACATATCTTGTCTGCACAAGATTCCATGTTCTGAAATGATTTTAATGTAAGTTTAAATAATTCTGTAACTCTTTTTTTACCCATATGGATCCGAAATTGTAAATTTTAAAAAGTTTCACGTTTAAAGAACGTCACGTCACGATTCCCTTAAAAGTGTTTACAAGATCACTGCTGATACAAAATTGAAAATATTTGTTTGTTGATATGTGAGTTGTAATGACACGTGTTGTTTCATTATTATTTTACTTTTCTTTTTATTAGAAAATCTGAACAAAATCGACCAAATCACAGTGAAAAATAACAGACACTGCTTACAGTTAATTCATGATGGGTAGTGAATCTTCCACCGTAACAAAATGTTTTATCTACTATTTTTTCTCTATTGGCAGCAATAATAAATAGAAATTTAAAATTCTATGCACGGATTTCCAAAGTAAATTTATATGGTATATACCAAAAATAGTGAGAAATACTGTATATTAATATAGCAAAAATATTATACACGTCTACCGTTATATTCAATTTCTAAATTAATATAATCACATACTTGGATATTTCGTACAAAAATCTATCAGCTCGTGCTAAGGAATCGATTTCATCACTATGTTCTTCAAGTAAAGTGCATTCTTCTGGACTAGGTGTAAATTTTAGTAATTGTTCTACCATGTCAATAGGCAATTCTTCTTTACTATCCATACTCAGTATTGCTTTGGATATATCTTCATCTGACATTTTTAATTTCGATAATAAAATCGTACAATTTTGTGCTCTTCTTCCATCAATAACAGATAAAACTTTATTTCGTTTCTTTCCGACTTGACTGAGATCTTCTACAGAACCATCGTTCTAGAAAAAAGAAAGCCTTATTATACTGGGTAACTGAATTTTTAAAAAGAAACATAGAATGGGTCCTATATTTTTAAATATGGCGTCAAACATGAAACATTATATATTTTAATAATAATAATAATATATATATATATATATATATATATATATATATATATATATATATATATATATATATATATCAATTGTTATATGTTTTGATGTTAATGGTACATGGTTCATAATAAAAAAAAATTATTTAAATATAAATCGGAGATAATATATAGACGTGAAATAGCCTTTGCACAAACACGAATGATTCATAAAATAAACATATATATTACAACAACGAAATTGCTCGTGGCAAAGGTTCATACTTTCATGGACCACAATAAATTGTGTTCGTCAGTGACGTCAGAATTTCATCCATGGTAAATGAAAATGCTGATTCTTTGCTGATTCGTTGCGAACAATTATCTATATTCAAACATAGACGTAAGTGAAAAAAAAAGTTGGATCTTGATTATTGGAATTGTCTAATTAGCACAAAATTTCTTCTTTTTTTTTGTAAAATGTATAGGTATGTTATTATTTTCAAATATATGTATCAAATAAAACTTTAATGTTTGCTATTTACTTATAACTATCCTAAAGCAAAACTTGTGTAAATTAAAAACATATGTAATGAAGAAGAGAGGATGATTAAATTTAAGTCAGTTTGAGAGAAATCAAAAATATTCAATGTTTTCATCATAAGCAAATTGGTATATATTTTTGCAAAAAGTTTTCATAATGATTTACACTATTTCTTAAAATAGTGGAGCGATACAGCTGATTCTCTTTTCTACGGACATATTTATAGCCAATTCTAGATCACATAGATACTACACAATATTACAAGTAATCAAATTGTTAATATGAAACAAATCGCCGCTTCAAACACTACGTTCAAATTGTAATTTTATTTCGCATGTTTGCAATGACGGTTTACATTAGTCTTGTCTAAAGGGCAACAATTGTTATTGCGTAACCCCTATGTGATCTGGAATGTACTCTATTTTGATTATTTTTTGAATTAATAACTTACAGGTACACCATTCTTTTGGTAAGCGCAGAACATTTTATCAATACAATCTAGCTCCATAGCATTATACAGTTTCGTGTCATCTAATTCACTCCAAATTGTACCATTGACTTTAGCGTCTGGCAGTTTTGACCAATTAAATGATTTTAATGGATTTGATGGTTGCGGAACATTTTTCTTAATTGCTTCTATTTTCAGAGGTGCCACAGGTGGTGGAATAGGTGCGCATGATGAAAATGGCGGCGGGCCTGGTGCCGGTGGTGGAGGGGGCGGAGGTGCCATTGGTGGAGTTGGTGGTGGCAGACAGTTGTAACCTTTATTATGATCTAAGTTTGCATCTACACTAGACTTCAGACTTATAATTTTTGCATCATCTGGAATACTTCCGGAACTCACTAAATTTTCCAATCTTATTCGTTCACCACGTTCGCAACTGAATTGCCTATCAAGATCAGCTACTCTGTATTCCAATTCACCCATTCGTTGTTTTGATTCGATGTTAGCTGCAGTTTCTTTCTCCAATCTCTCTTTTATCCTCGCCAAACTTGAATCCATATCTTCTTTTTCCTGAATACGTAAATCAAGTTCTTGTTCTTTTTTCGCCAACCGATTGGACATGTCAGTGTTTTCTCTTTCTAATTCTTCTGCTTTTTTCCTTGCAGCAACTAACTCTTCTTCTTTTGCGAGAAGGTGCACAATTTCTTTGACATTAATATTTAATGGAGATAAATCTGGATTTTTTACTCCATTATTTTCGTTATCGTTTTGCTGAAGGATTATTTGTTGAGCTATTCTATCCAAAAGTAACCAATGCTGCGGATACGATCCATAGTTAAGAGGTAAAAATAGACAATGTTCTAATAAAGATAACAAATGTGGATAAGCAGCTGTGTGACTTAATTTCTTTCGTATCAATTCAAACATTACTGACGCACTTTTCGTATCTACATGATCACAATCGAATTTACGTGCAAGTTCTTTTTCATCTTCATTTCGTACCATTTCGAAAAAGTCAAGATGCCTATTCAATGTTTCGTTCTCATGACTTCGAAGTTTATCAATAATGGGTTGAATACCTAGCATTAGGAATTCGTATCGTAAATGTAACCTAAACTCTAAATTTTCCTGTCCGAGGCCGTAATTAAGTACCGCATTCACAAATGACATAATAGCTGTTTTTAAATTAACTTCATCTCTATATATCCCCGTAGAGCGATCTAAATCATTTATAATTCCTTGGAATCTCGTCCTTTCAAATGAATATTTTTGATAGTGTACCATCGCGTCCAAAATTTTTTTATGTCCGCCGGATACTAAACAAACGGCGCCCAGAATTTCAAGAACAGCAATTTTAGTCTTTATATTATCTGTAATTAAGGACTGTGCTATTGTATTTATACTTGCTGGATGGGCAAGAACATGAGCTCTGCCAGTCTGAAAGAGATTTAATTGAATCAAAAATTGAACAATAAATTGACAACAAGAATTTTCAGGAGATAAACAGAAGATAAATTTTAAAATTTACAAATAAATGCACATTGCAAGTAGAAAAAATGGTCATTAGTTAGGTAATTAATAGCCCCAATGCCTGAATGTAAAAATTATTGTTTTCATTCCCAATGATTTCTATTAGCTATAAACTCGATCGTTTGGTTTTTTATAACAACTGCAGTTTTAACTTGACAGAATTATTTTTCCTTTATTTATTCATATATGTGCACGTTTTCTCATAAGAATCCATGTTAAATTAATAACCATATCACTTTTAAACCATCTATTGAAGAATTTTTAAAACTTGCGTAAGAATTTGATATAATATAACTATTTAAACAAGTTTTTCTTTGAAAATTGATATATCTTCTGAATATCGATAATTCTAATATTCTTTATATTAAAAATTAAATAATCGTTGGTTATATAATTGTGATTATATAACAATTAATAAGAATTAGATTTAAAAAAAAATTATTAGTGATATGGTCATTTTGCATAAATTCTGTAGATATCGATAACAGAATTAGGTGAATAATATACAACACTCATTAGTGTTTTATTTTTACTAGAAAGTGTGATAAAAGATTTTCAAATAAAAAGCTTTGGAGGTGCCCAATTTACTTAAAATATATTATAAATAAACTTCTTTCAATATAGATAACTTTGATATGTTCATCATGAAAGTTAATACTAATGTATTCATACAAAAACATACCGAGTTATTCATTAGCGCTTTGAAACATCCAATTAAACTAGTATGCATTGAACTATGTGCAGTTTGATAATCCATTCGTTCTAAATAACCAAGTAATGCGGATAGTCCATCCAACTCGATAAATCTAATGACAAAACTATGGGTGGAAGTACGAAGAGCGGTCTTGAGCCCATCGAGTTGTTTGGTTCTGGATCTTACTTCTTCCTCCGACCCAGATTCATTCGGAAACTGAAGCTGTAAAATACATTTTATATGCAATAGTGCAGACAAGGTTCTTTTTAAAACTACATCAAATTTGATTAAAATTCTGATCTTAATAGCATAAAAACTACATTTAATTATCTCTATATTTAAAGCTGCTCTAAATAAAACTACAATTAATCCTATACCTTCATTTAAAAATTATAATTTATCAAACTGAGTTACGTAATAGCCTTGCTTGTTTGATTTTGCACTAAATTTGTTAAATTTAATAATACATTGTAAATATTAAAAAAATATAGATCCAGCTGGCTTGGAGTGCCAAAGTTTTTATTATTACTTTCGTTTAAAATGTTAGTATATTCAGAAACTTTTTGATGCAATTCATTATCTATATATGATAACTATTTAAATATTTCCATAATTGTTCAAATGCAAAACTACTACAGCAATAGCAATTTTAGTGTTTCTGAAGAAGAAAATATAATTTAAGAATGAATTACTGATTTGATATTTATGTAATTTAAAAATACTGGCTTCTTTGTAAACCTTGCTTGTATGAGCTGTTCTTCACCATCATCAATATGAAAAATGCATTCCAAAATCGAATTTCTAGTAAAATTTAAGTATTGCAGTTTCGTTTAGCGTAACTTACGGTAGACAGGGTATGCAAACGTTCTATATAATGTTCAGGTGCATGTGTAAGGTCAGTCATGCTGTCAGATCCCTTCCTCGAGCAGTATATTTGCCATTTCTTCTGCGATGGTAAGCTGAGCATAGCAGCTTTGTTGGGGGCTGTTAAATCAAGTTCCTCCTATAAAAAAAGAGATAAAATGAATTTATATTTATATTGTGTATGCAAGACATAAAGGCCGAAGCAGAGAAGTAAACTTATTAAACGTTGTACGACCTTTTGTTCTTTTTAGTTCTAATTATTATATTATTTAAATTTTTACATAAGTCTAACGTTTATTGATTTTATGAGAATAACAAGCTTAAATATACTGTAAGCACATCGCGAATGATCTGAATACTACCTTTAGTCATGAAAAAGATTTAATTTTATTATCTAATGATTACAAACACCAACTAAAACTGTCTCTGTCAAGTTTTATTTTTAAAATTTATAAAATAGCTTTGTAAAATATTTTAAATATGCTGTTCCATAAAGTATACTTAAATAATATTTATAATCATTTGTTTAGAATTTCTATTGGTGACGTACCAAATTATTGATTTATTTGCCGAAAATATATTGCATATCCATAGGTAGATAAATAATTATAATGAACATACTTTTGTTTACAAAAACTCTACTCTGTATAGAGATTAGAGACCAAAAATTTATAGTTACGCCACTGGGGCTAGGCATGGGTTGTCTGCCGAATACTTGCAAAGCAATTGGGATGTTTTATTGGTATTCTGAAAGCAGACTAAAGGGTTTGTGCTCTGTCAAAAGCCGAAAATTGCTCGTAAATCACTCGCACACTGTTGCCCCATATTCTGAAGTGAAGCATGATAAAGCCAGCACTATGGTCGACACTGGTATTTGATATAATTAGTTTATTAATTGATTTACCATCAAGAAATGATGATAGGTTAATTCAATTGATGGTTAGCATCTGTAAAATTTATCCTTGAAATGGGCGCTAGCTTTAATAGTCTTGACTTTTTCATGCATTTTTATTTTGAATTGATTTACCGCCTGATGCACTAAATACGTATGAATGGTCAATTAAGAAGTGCAGCTCCCCCGATGCGTCAACGAGCAATAGTCATCTAAAAATAGTTCGAGATCATACCAATAGAAACCACTTTAATTTAGCAAGGATTGGATCAGATTAAGTTGAACTATAATTAATTACAGCTATCTTACATATAAATAAGTTAGGGATTATTTAGGTTGGGTAAAAACAGATTAGCTTGATTAACGCTTGGATTTTGCAGGGTTAAGATTAAATTGTCATACGAATGTTTACTACCGTGATACAAAGAAACATAGGAATTACTATCTATGAATAAACCTATATTTATTCGTACTAACTCTCCATCACGAAGGGTGTCCCTCAAGGATCAATATTAGGCCCTCTGTTATTTTCAATTTATATATTCGACTTACACAAACATGTAAAAGACAGTAAAATTTCATTTATGCCGATGATATCCAAATTTATCTGCCCTTCGATCAGTATAATGTAGATGATGCTGTTGCTAATATGGATTTATCAATCTATGCACAAGATAACTGGTTGAAATTAAATGAAATCAAATTGCAAGTAATTCTGTTTGGTAACAAAAAGGTTCGTGAAATACTAATAAATAATAAAGTAATAGTTAGGTTGAATAATATAAATTTAAATATATCCAACACATGTAAAAATCTTGGTTTAATTTTGGATACTAAAATGCGATTCACTAAGTTTGTTTCTTTACTTATTAAAAGGCAAATTTAGCACTAAAAAAATTATTTATGAATCGTTTTATCATATCTTGCAAACACAAAGCGCTGTTATCAGACTGTCTTGTTCTTTCCATATTTAATTATTGCGACACAATGTATGGTCCATGTCTTAGAGTAAAGGACATTGCACGTATACAGAAGGTACAAAATGGTTGCATCCATTTTGTGTCTTAAACGTCAAAATCACACATCTTATTTACATGATCTATTCAGTACTTTTATCGTATTAAATGTGAAAATATATACCAATATTACTTTGCTTTACTAATATTCTGCAGGTATCTATTACATACCACAAGTTCTGCAAACTTCGCATCCAGCTCATCCTGAGGCGGCATAGGCTGAGTCGGCGTGAGTGCCTGAAGCGACAATGTGCCTGTGTGTTCTACTACGCAGTATGTGATCTCCGGGGGTTCGTCATTCTATTTAAAAACATCAAATTACTAAAAATCACTATTACTTAAGCCATTTCACAAACTAAATAATAAATTGGTATTTCTCTATATTTGTTTTGAATGTATTTGTATTAAATAAGCATCCACATCAACCTCAGATTTTAGGGTCAAAGACACATTTTACTCAAGCTTAAAGAAATCAGCAATATCGTTATATATTCATTATCTTTTTACTTTCTTTTACGAAGTAATAAGTAAGTATTGTAATCACGAAAAAAAAACTCGAAATTTTAACGGAAATACACCTTTTGACCTTCCCTGAATCGAGTCTGACTATTTTTGGAATGACGGCTGTGTGAGTGTGTGTGTGTGTCTGTGTGTGTGGCTATATGCGCTCTACAGCCTACACTATTGAAGATAAAATTATGAAACTTTAAACCTAAGATTTGTATATGCCTGAGAGGACAACATCCTATTTTTGAAATTCATATTCAAACCGGAAGTGCATGTTTACTTAAAACTTTTTTTGCAATTTCTGCAATATCTCCGAAACGGCTATACTTGTAGTAAAAATAGTTAGAATAACATTGAAAGATATTAGTATTCTGCACAACTTTTGTTTGAAACATTTCTTCAACTAGTGTACAAGTTACCAGATCTTATCTTATTGATATTGCCATAGTTACGTAGGTATGGGAAATTATATATAATTGTTCGCATCTACTATGCATGTCAATTGTTTTAAATATTCAAATATTTTGACATTTAACATTTATTGTCAGTATCACAAATAAGTTTAGTGAAAAAACGTTACAAAAGTTAGTAAATAATTTAAAATATTATATGAAAATATTTTGTAAGTTTTAAAGTTCATTTGAAAACTAAAAAATGTCCAGCCATAATAATTTTTAATAATGTGTAATGAATAATTATATTTTCCGTATATTACTATAGTATCGACCATTTTAAATCTAAAATACATATGTTCTTTTAGAAATCTGACAATAACCTAACTTTACCACAATTTTACTGGACATAAGAATGAAAATATTTTCTTTCAAATTTAAACATTTTATATTTTAATTTATATACTATCAAATCAAAATATACTGACTACGTAAAAGAAAGTTTAGGGCTAATACATGGCCGATGTTTTATTATTCGCTTTACACACAAACATACATATGTCTATATATCTGATGTCTATATATACTGATGTCCTTTTTTATAGTAGGGCAAACAATCTTATTCAAATATCTACATTCAATTATTCTGGCTTTACACACCTCACGCATTTTATTTATACTTGTCAAATCTTTTAAGTATTCTTCTTGCTCATATATATTTCACTTAAGGTTGAGTAAAAAATGGTTATTGCGCAATAAATTAGTATTTTTTAATACTAAAAAAAAAAACTAAATATAAAATTGTTATACATATGTTAGCCAGATATTTTCAATTTAAATTTCTGTACGTATAAATATTTTAATCAAAATGGTTCTTATTTCATGGCGATAAGAATAATTTAAGTTATTAATTTTGCAGGAAAATAATGTCATTCCATTAATCTGGAAATAAGTTGTTCTTCTTAAAAATCGTTAACTTTGAAAACAAACGTGATAAATTTATAATAATGCATGTAGCAACTTTATTTTATCCGTTCCTTTTCTCTATAATAGAAATTATAATGGAATCTTGAAAAATAGCAACTTTCTTCCGCAACCTCAACTTACTTCCAATCACATTCAATCCGTTTATTCCGGAGACGAACACACATTTTCACTCCATTTACAAAGCTCATAAGAAGTAGTAATACATATACATACATAATTGTAATGAACCCATTTGCAAAAAAAAACTTCTGTTTTTAGAAGAACTTGGGCAAATATGTTCAAATCCAGATATCATAAACATTATTGCGTGACCATGAACTTACTTGTAAACAGCCGCACCAGCCGCGCCGTGATCGAACGGCGGGCATGGTTGGGCAGTGCAGCCGGGGCAGTGCGCCAGCCAAATCCTCCCAATTGGGTAGCTTCACCGAACACTTTGGCAACCCCTATAAAAAAACAAAAGTTATTAATAGAATTCAACTGTGCAGAAACATCAATTTCAATTCTATAAGTCCTAATATTAATTGCAAATGTGTTGAATCCTTTAACTAAGAAAGTTGTCAATAAGCGATTATATATTGCGTCCCATTTTCAGATATATTTAATAAAGTTTCGCATCTGAAGTAAGTAAAATGGTGAAGCTTTTGCTATGGTCATAATAAAATACACATCTTAATATTACGAAAGAAAATGTTGTAACATCATTATTATAAATGTCAGTCATTTATTTTTAAACAACCAGGATATTCGCTTTTGAAGTAAGCAACAGAATGACGATATATGTATGTAGGTGTATTGGAGCAGTGTCGACAATTAGCAAAAACTTAAATATTCATTATTTTCTCTAACAATATCCGATCGGGTGATAGTTCTTTCATTTTCCCCGATTACTTAGACTATTTATTTATGAAAAACAAGCGGTAGCTTATCTAAGGCACAGGACTCGGCCCCGGCGAGCTGTTTAGCATTGGCTGAGCCTATGCCTAAAGTTTGGCATAGCGAATTTCTGTATAAATAAAGTAAATAAACAATATATGTACTATAACCATCAATATCACTGACACTTTTTACAGCTGTCGATTGAAACGCATTTTATCCATTTTATTTATCATAGTTTAGAAATACAAAAGTAGATATTAACAACAAAATAATGTTTAAACAATATATTTAGATATATTTTTTAATTTTTTAATGACGAAAATATTAGAATTTAATGTAGATTTTTTTTTCTAAAATCAATAGTTAAAGTCGTATCTTTTTTGAGATCCAATAATTCAATGTGGAGCGATTTCACAAAATTTTAAACAAAAATCGATAGAAGCCATGATGACGTATAAGTATAACAGACACGTTATTGCCTTATTGCGGTTGTATTAAAAATATTTAAATAAAATTACTTCCAACAGGTCATAAAATTTAAAAGGTTATGGTTATCTTACAAGAAATATTTATGGCTGGTAAATATTGTGAAATATCGCGAATGCAATATTTATGAGATGCACATTTAAATATGCAATTCCAATTTAAAAATAAAAGTTATATAATACGATAAAAAGCTGGATGAAGATAATAAATATAAAATTATATTTAGAGATTTGAATATGTGTTTATGTAAAAAGAATTTATCACTACCATCAAAAATCCAATTATAGTTATGCTTGGAAAATATCCAATTACCTTAACATAATTTATGATTATCAGATTATCTATTGATATCAAAAAGCACTTACTCATCTACTTCACAATGTCTTGAAATGCAACTAACTTTTGGACGTACCAAAAATGGGAAAGGAAATTAATTTTACGTATAGTTACGTATAAATAAAAGATTTTCAACTGTAATTATTATTTTTGTTGAAGTATAATACGGATTAGCTTTTCTAAATATTTCTCCTGATTCGTAGTTAATTTAACGTAATCCCATATGTACTTACCTATAATGATTAAATATGACACATTAAGTACTATAATCAAGTATAATATGCTATGAAAGAATGCCGAACTTGCTCTTTCGCTGTACTATTCCTGAAGCAGCATTTACATTTTAAATGCTGGCTGTGTGCACGCATAATTGATACCTCGCGAATATATTTGTTTGTATCTTTACAGATGACAATCTTAAAATTATACTTTAGAAATAAATATCCTTTCAAATATAAATAAAAATACTAGAAACATAAAAAATATATTTAAAAAGGTCAAAAGGTGTATTTCCGTTAAAATTACGAGTTTCTTTTTTTTTCATGATTGCAATACTTACTTATTACTTCGTAAAAGAAAGTAAAAATTGGTTGGTAAAAGTAAGAAGCCGTTTTTATGAAAATAATGTACTAAAAGTGGTTATGATCGTTTTGTTTCTAAGAAATTGTCCAGTAGATTCATTTTAGGCGAATAACGCACGCATAAAGAAAAAAAAAATTGCTGTCTTAGTTTTCATTAATAAAAATCTACTGCGGCAACTAATTATTTGGAATCTGCAAGAATATCTTTATAACTGCAAAAAGAATATTGTTGCAATTTTATTAGTGAAAAGTGAGACAATCAAATTGTTAGTTATATTAATACTTTTTCTTTTAAGAATGTAACGATTTTAGGAATATAACTTAAATTGATTCAAAATGGTAATTTACTGATAGCACGCTTACTTATAAGTTTGCAATTTAACTATATCTAAAGTGAACATTAAACTATTTTTAGTAAGATCGCTGAATTATCTTAAACATCTAATGTGAAAGTGGAAATAGAAATCTACTCTTAATTTATAATAAATGAATGACAAAGCCAACATGTTATTAATTTTAAATAAATAAATAATAACGATAAAATAGTCAATTCTAAATCAAAGGATATTTATAAAAGCATTGTCACATTAGAAATGTATGTGTATTTTAACTACATAAATAGCATAGCAATGGAAACGAATTAATTAAAAAATTACGTCCACTACATGGATTTGAAGCTAAGCCCTATCAATTACTTGTCCAGGGTCCAGGTTCGACTCGTTGCAATGGACGTAAATTAACACAGCATTTAATATCAAATGAGTGACAAGTATAATTTTGTAGACATCCAATGAGATCTGCAAAAGTAGCCACTAGAAATAAATTCTATTAAACTAACTTGTCACTAGATAATCATGCTAGCAGGTATACGGAGTGTAACTTAGCGAAATGGAAAATGCCAGCATGACCAAAAAGAGTCAGACTCGATTCAGGGAAGGTCAAAACATGTATTTTCGTTAAAATCTCGAGATTTTTTTTTCATGATTACAATACTTATTACTTCGTATAAGAATGTAAAAATTATTATTGCCGGACGCTTTAATAAATCGCATCTACTATGCCTGTCAATTGTTTTAGAAAACACTAAAATAAACTCAAATATTTTGACATTTAATATCCATCGTTACAAATTGATTTATTGAAACAAAAACGAACAAACAAAAACAAATATTCCAATTATGAATTTGCTTGTAGTTAATAGTATTTGTAATTTGAGGATTCAACTAAAGTTTATTATTAAGAAGCAATTTATATATACGGTAATATATTGACCAGTCATTTTTTTTTTATAAACTAATATTTTTAATTGTAACCATAATTTTATTGCACTTGACATTCTTATACAAAGTAGGTATATTTGTTTTATACCCAATGGTTACAATGAAGTTATTATTATCTTCTACATAACAAATGAAAATATTTCCCTGAAATTTAAACATTTAATATTTTAATTTATATACTATCAAATCAAAATATACTGACACGTATAAGAAAGTTTAGAGTCAAGAGATGGCCGTTTTTTTTTTTTTTTTTAATTACAATTTAAGTGTACGTTTGTTTTAGAATAGGCGAATAAGTTAACATGCAATGCAATGAAATTATGGTTACAACTATTGCACTGGACATTCTTATACGAAGTATCTATATAGGTATATTTTGTTCATACTTAATGGTTACAATAAAGTTATTATTATCTACCTCTACATAATGAGTGAAAATATTTTCTTGAAATGTAAACATTTTATATTTTAATTTATATACTATCAAATCAAAATACACTGACTACGTATAAGAAAGTTTAAGACAATTCATGGCTGATGTTTTGTATTTAAAAAACACCCACAAAAAAAATTAATTTGTATCTCGGTACAGTATGTATTTCGTATTTCAAATACTTTGTCGAAGTATTTTTCCATTTCAATTCTTAATATTATTTAAAATGTAATCGATTGAATAAACGCCTATTGCTAGGTATTTTTTTGGTAAGTAACGTATGTAATAAAAAAAAAATCAAAGAATTTCCAGTTAAAAATAGCCACTGTCAGTATTCTCAATCTGGGATATTTAGGTGTAAACATATTCCTACGTAGTTTGATTTACATTATTTCTTATCTACATACTGCATATTAAAAAAGCCTTTCACATATCACCTTGAAGAACACACTTTATACATAACTGCAAATATTATGCAGAATAACAGACTGGTGACAGTTGCATCTCGTTGAATGTCCCTATCGAAGGCTTAGATAGATATATGTATGTATGTATGTACATACATACATATGTAGGTATGTACACGTGAGTCCGTTGTCAGCCGACTTATTATAAATGCAATAATGTGGTATGTTATTAAAAATTATAATAAACGTGAATGTGGAATTGCCATGTGACTAGCTTCTGTTTTTGGTTGTTTGGGATTTTAATGGGATTCTATTAATCCAACACTAACGATATAGCAACAACTACATACATAACTAATTATGATTCAAGACGGTGCAACCAAAGATATGTACATACATAGCTTTTTAGGTCCGCATGTCACTTATGTACATTTCCTATTTAACGTATTTATTTTATTAATGAGAAATTGATAGACATGTTACGACCAGAGTGCAATATTAGAGAATAATTTGCCTGGATCAATCATTTAAATTGCAATGTTACTTCGTTTAACATTCTAAACCGAGGGGCCAACCCGAAATTTTTGATTGTTTTTACACTATTGTAATGTAGCAATTTACTTTGCTCATATTTCATAATACAGCGGAGGTAAAGACATAAAATAAGAAAGAATGTGCATTGTAATGTTAATAATCGACGTATGCATAAATTACATGCATTTGTTCTATTATGGCAGAAAATATCAAAATATTTCATTTCAAAAACTGCTAAAGTAAGCAACTGATTACTTTAAAGGCAAATGCATTTTTTATGTTCGATCACGAGAACAAGATTAAAAACAAAATAACAGTTACAACTGAATAGTCTGTCACTTGTCAAACTATTGCCAACTCTTAGTAACAAAGTATCGCCAACCGTATGTTGTAAACAACAATACATTATATAGGGTAGGCCATATGTTGACTTCTTTTTGAAGTGCGTGTTATTTCGACAGTTTGTAACACTGACGCGCTTGACATTAATAGAGATGTAGTGTCTTGACAGGTTATCATATATACACTTCTGGGTTTCCGCGCTGCGCTAATGAAAATATTTTATTCTGATCTTTCTAGTAATATTAATTTGTTGTTATTATAATATTATAAAAAGTAATCAAAACCATATTTGATTATTATTTTAAAAATAAAGACATCCATGTAAATAAAATATTCAAATTATTATGGCATTATCAATATCTGACCGCGAAAGATATTTGCAATTTTATTTTCATGGAATGTTGTTATTACTGTTTCAAAGTTGCTTTTTTTCTATACCTATTTATTCATAAATGATTTTATAGCGTATCTTTTACAGCTTTCTATTTCAAAAACATATTCATTTATACTATTCCACCAAATATTTACATTATTTAATATTAATCCGTAAATTCTTTAACTACTTCTTTTGTAATCACCTTGCATGTATTTATATTTTGTTAGTTCATTTATTGGTGTCTTCGCGCTATATCTAATACACTACATATTGAATATAAAATAACTTATGACTACTACTATTGTTATGTAAAATCAAATTAATGGAATGTGGAAATATTCAACTTGGTCGTATTAAAGTAGATAATAAGATAAAGTAACTATATAATAATAAATTGTATGTATACATTTTTTTCTTCGTATATCAAGCGCATGGCGCATATCTATTGTAACACATCCCTTGTTGGCAGGTACGTATGTACTACATACATATATGTAGGTGGTAAGTAAATATATGTGTGCGTGTGTGTTTGTGTATATGGGCATTGCGAGTTGTAATGAATATATGATTTATTTACGTACTCGCATTCACCTACACGTGATACACGTAAGTGAATGCGATGGCCTTTCTTAATTGTGTTGAATGATGTAATTTTATATTTGCAGTTTGATTTGACCGAATTTTTATTACCACTTACAAATATTATATGATTATCTGGTATAATCACTAAATACTATAAATAGCAAATACATATATATATATATATATATATATATATTATATATATATATATATATATATATATATATATATATATATATATATATATATATATATATATATATATATATATATATATATATATATATATAATATATATATATATATATATATATATATATATATATATATATATATATATATATATATATATATATATATATATATATATAATATATATATATATATATATATATATATATATATATATATATATATATATATATATATATATATATATATATATATATATATATATATATATATATATATATATATATATATATATATATATATATATATATATATATATATATATATATATATATATATATATATATATATATATATATATATATATATATATATATGTATATATATATATATATATATATATATATATATATATATATATATATATATATGTATTTGCTATTTATTAGTTATTTAGTGATTATACCAGATAATCATATAATATTTGTAAGTGGTAATACATATATTGTTGACATTACATACTTACTTAATTTGCAATATAAAATATAAATACGCTTCAAATATAATTTTTTTGTAATTTGTCAATCAATTATTTCATATTACCATGACCCCCGTAATTATTCTCTCCATAACAAAGATTTTGATAGATTAAAATAGCTCATTACTATTCGAAGGTTTCCAAATAAATAAAGCTAGACTCGAAGTATATTTTCCACTTAAAAGTGTAGATGTTAGGTTGCGACATATTTTCATTAATATATATTGCTTTAATTAATACGCACATCTCAGTTAGATAAATTAAAGCAAAATGCTACGTGATACTGCATTCAGTAAAAGTATTTTAATAAATTGTCTAAAACAAGTATTCATATATAAACAAAATTTTGTTTAAAATCGGTGCATAGTAGCATTGATTTTATTATTATTTTAAACAAAATAACTTATTTCAAATAAGGTTAACTCTTCGTCATATTAAAAAAAATTGATGCAACATAGTAGATAATGAGTTATTACGATATCGTCGACTGGCTCAACCGATGTTGGCCAGAAATGTCCGAACGAGATCGTTTTTTGCCATGTAGGGACACACTATTTTAAATAATTAAGAATAAATATTAAGAGTTAATAAAGGATCGTTGCATGCATTAGCATTCTTGTGATTAATGGGAAAAGTTTTGTTAATTTTTGTTTAAATATTTAAATATGGCTGGTAATGTTTGTATATATTTTGCATGTGGAAAATCTAAAAGACAATTTAAAAATTTACGAATGTATCGCTTTCCAAAGCATGATCCAGAGAGATGTAAACATGGTTAGTCTCCGTGGTGCTGATTGCCGCAATTATTTATTTGATCTTATCAGTGATCGTTACTTTGTATTTGATTGAGTCATCTACACATGTCCGGCTCAGAAACGTAAACAAATCTGCCTGCGCCGTCAACTACGCTTCATGTGTTAGCAAGTTTGTTCTTGAACGCTTAATTTTTAATCATCGAATTGCAGTGATTTACTGTATTAATAATTTCTTTATATCGTTTCATAAAAATTTAAATATATTCGTGGCTCACGAAATAATAAGCTCACAGGAAAATGTCACAAAACACATACACACAAACAAAATCGCTAATTGAATTTCTAAGCGCCCCTTATGAAATATCCTGAATACGTTCCTGATTCCAATTTTAGTTTGGAAGGAAAATTTTCTATTGGTTGGTCCCCCCCATGCAAGTATTTAAAACTAGTAAAATACGCAGGCATGTGTTGATTATACATTCACAGACAAAGACAGCGCAAAAACAAAGATGGGATAATATTCGTATGTGATTTCAAAAAATATTGTATAATCGCTACTGCAGCGGCAACTCTAGCTATAATTATTAACTAGAAAATGCGAGACCAATCCTCCATATGAGGTGTTTATCTATAGTAGTAAAATCAATGATAGTAGTTACAGTGAAAAAGAATCTGTAGACCTCGTAAAATGTTTAATGCTCTAGATAAGTGGTTGCTTGAGCTTGTAAGTGTAGACTTCCGGATAAAATATCAATTTTTGATTTTGCTGGTTGGAATATCTGAATAATAAATACGTAAATCCATTTGCTAGGTACGCACATACATTTTCAAAGTAATATGTTTACGCTACTTCACTGTACAATACCGTTTTAAACAGACTAAACTATACTAAACAGTTTTATACGTTTCATGCTTGATATTTTATATTTTTTATAAAAAAGTAGGGACTAGCCCCTTACTGAAACTACTGAAACATGATAAAATATAATAAGTTATCAGCTAAAAATTGATTAGCGTATGTTTTATTGATTATTTGAATGTTTTTTAAATTATTTTTTACAACTTTAGTTTTAGCTTTGTTGTTAAATGAATCAAATATATTTATTAATTTTTTTGTAGATTGTTTCCAAAATAATTCGTAGGACTAGTCGCTTTTTTGAAGACCCATCCTACTGAATTTAAAATGAGAATGGATCTAATTGAGCACTCAGACATTACGTATACTTTAGTTAAAAGTGGTCAAGGTGTCTGCAAAAGAGAAGAAGTGACATTATTAAGTTTTAAAGCGATCGTACATCCAAGTATATACATCTTCGGAATCAAGGAAGCGTGAAACGAATTTCTGTGAAAGAAAGAGAATGTTAGACGCACGACCATGCACTTAAGCTCTACTGTATTATGAACGGCAAGTTGAAATAGATATTAAGTTTTTTGTTGACGAATTTATTTTATTTATTAATATAGTTATGATCGTATGTTTACGACAGAGTAATTTTAGATCACACTCTTACATAAATTAAATTGTTTCAAACGGATTTTAGTTTTAAATACTGAAATAGCAACTACAACGTATTACGTTTTAATAGTAATACCTATTTGAACTTTTCTTAGAATTGGAATAGTAACAGTTGTAATGTAATATACTCAAGTTGTTTTCGTAGTATAAGGAAATGAACAACATAATTAATGCATTACTGGACTTCACTTACGTTTCTTTAACAAGTGAGAGTAGGTTATGTAAAAAAACGCTTGAAATGTACGTATGTTTTTTGCGGTATACTTATTCCCGTAGGTATAATTCTATGGTTTATTTTTTTTCTAATAAATTATATCCGCATAATTTATTGGAACTTTTACAGAATTGTTTGTAATATTTCCTTACAATTATGGTTAATTTTATTTCATGTTGCGTTATTTGGTATTCAATATAAGAAAATAAGTGATTTAACAAAGCTAGATTACTGAAAAAATTGCATTCATATTATTCATTAAGGATATGAATAGGTAGGACAAGGCCAGTCAGATTATATTATTTTTTAAATATATTTGCATTACATAATTATCAAATTTCCGACAACAGTATTAAAAAAACAAATATTTTTTTGAATTAAAGGTATTCTTTTTATAAACACCTGACTTAGTAGATCTCTATTTTGTAACTATGTCCTTAATGATATCAATCATGGTGATATATTGCTTTTTTTTTGTGCAAATTTAGTGAATATTAATGAGACATTATATTTTTTGTGTTAGTGCATTTTGCTTTCAACCCAGAGTAACTTTCCAAGAATAAAGTCCATGAAAATATTTCCTGTTAGATACTTTCTTTTTCCACACGATAGATATCGGGTCTTCTTCGATCATTTCCATATCCAAACACTGATAATATATATGTATGACATAATTGAAAACTAGCACTAACTAATACGACATCTGGTGGCAAACATTTGAATAATTTCGTAAGATATTTTCCGTTTGAGTTTAAAGGTTATATGGTTGTGATTAGTAAAATTAATTACTAGAAAAGAATATTCGAACTGGAAATGCACATTTACTCTACTTATTTTTGTCGCTTCCGCAACGGCTGCACTTACAGTAAAAACACATCTGCTGTGCCTTGCATTGTACTATCTTATACGCAGTAGGTATATTTTGTTTAGATAAGAAGGATATTAAAAATAATATTTTAAAAATTCAAGAAAATATATTTATTCATTACGTTATATTATTATATCTTCAAATGAACTAAAATGAATGTTTGAGACTGTGAAGAATAAGACGTTAGTTTTTTTCACTTTCCTAAATTAATATTTTCACGATGAAAATTATCAACGAAGTTTTAAAGGTTAGTAATATATTTAAAATATTGTAGCATTGAAGATTGAATTCGTTTAGGTACTTAATTTATTTCATTTATTTGAAAACTTACAAATAACGGGTCATAATAATTACTAATATGTATATAGTGAATAATTATATATCCTCGAATTTTTATAAATTTGTAATTCATTTTCCTCTCTATCTAAACAGATTTATTCCTACTACGTATATAAGAGAGTCCAGTGCGGAACGGATATTTCTTTTTTTGTAGTATTTCATTTCGATAATCATATATTGTTCAGATTTGAATATATTATCGCTCGTAAAAACAAATTTATCGCTTGCTTTTATGCTTTACTTTCGAACATGATGCCAGGAATGTTGCTGTACTTCTCGTTCAAGAAAGAAAGAGGAGCGAAATTGCTTCTATCAACTATCTAAATGATTGACTAAATAACATTTCTGCATAACGCCACTGATCAAATTTTACTGTGAAAGTTGTGCTATTTAAAACAAAATGATGATATCCATTGAAACACTTATTAACAACGACAGTGTACTTATATTGATTTTACTCAAGTAACTGGATTGACCGTAGGTGGTATTAATAATAATTTGTCCAGATTTTTTATTTACCTAATCAATATTTTAAAATTAAAATAGTAGAACCTACCCACTCTCTCTTTAACTAAATTAGGTACATATAAAATAACTGTACTGTTCGCAGTTTAAATCTGATAGACTCCATATTTCAAAAAAAAAAAACAAGCATTGCCTTCGCCAATGATCAAAGATATCTTTATTCATACCTTGGTTATTATAAAAAATATACTTGGCGTCGCTGAAAGCTGTTGCCTAAACCTTGGGTATGTTGAATTTCTGTATAAATAACTATTATTGCACTATAATTAAAATAATCGAAGTAACAATCAAATCAACAACGATATAATAATCAATCTAAAATATCAACTGTCATATGCATTAGTTAAAGTATCGCGCAAGCCGGAAAAAAACAAAAACAGTTCAATTGATTTTTTTATTGATTTTATTTATTTTTCAAAATTATTATTTTCCTTATTTTTTTACAGCTTTCAGTTATAACTTGAATAAACTTTAAATACGTCAAAAACAAATGATCATGTTCATTATTTTTTTACGGCTTTCAGTTATAATCTAAAAATGCTTAAATACATCAAATAATTTGGAAACTTCCGTAGATTTTTTCTTGGTATAACTATTATTTTTCTAAGTGGTTTTTAAGGTGTAAATTTTTTTTTGCATGCCCAATATCTCCTGAAGTACGGGTCTGATTTAATTTACGACCGGATGGAATTGGGCCCCTACATAATATGTGTGCCAAATTTGGCTGAAATCGGTTCAGTATCTTCAGAGGAGAAGAGGTGAGGGTGGTTGATCTTACGACTAGCGAGCGAGCGAATTACCAAGTATTTGAGACATTACATTTTCGTCATCAGGGCGATTAATGACGAACTTTTTTTTAAGGAAATTTTTCAGTCCGAGAATGTTACAGACTAATTATGCTGACAAACACTTAAGCTCTTCGGTACTACGTACGGCGAGCTAAAAACTAAATCCAGAGTATGAATAAATACGGCAAAAAATAAACCTCAAATATATATTGTAGTTGTTCAAGTTTCGCGCGTGAACTTAATGTACCTGCGGGGCGTTGGCGCCACCGTACGTGCGCTTGGCGCGCTGGAACGTCCGAGCGAGGGAAGTAAATAGTTGGGTTCGGCTGAAATGTGCGAAGCGGGACATGTGTCAATGGTGATAATTGTAGACAGTCGTAGACTTTACAATCGCGCCAGGCCGTATTCATCTGTTTTAATATTAGTTTCATATTTCGGGATTTGGAGTACGTACTACGACGGACCACGGTAACGACTCGGCAACGGACTCAGGTTATAATTTCTGTGTATTCTGTTTGGACAAATAGAAGTCTTCCTAAGCCGATCCAGGTACGGCAAGTGATCGGATTTGGCAGGAAGAACGTGAGTGCGGTTCTCCCACTCTTGAGTTATACTTGAAAAAAAAAACCGCCACCTAAGAATCCATTACAATATATAACTCATATACTTGGATGTTAGTCATCATCCGCTCGCCGTCTCACTCGCTCGTAAGAACAAAATGTGTCGCTCCTTCTCCTCTGACAATGCTGGGCGAATTCACAACAAATTTGGTAAACATAATCGATGGTTAGACAATCCATGCCGTTCGTTTCAGTTATTAGACCGCAAATAAGGTACCAACCTAAGTATTGACTTTAGATTTTTTTTTGATAATATCAAAAAAATCTACATAACATTCCAATATTTTTTGATCTTGGCATTTTTTTTCATATAATAACCTATCGCCGTTAAACAATATTTAATAATTGCCTGAAATTTATTTGATTCTACTAGCGCCATCTATTTTTGCATAGGCAAACTATTGTAAATGAAATGGCCAAATCCTTTTCAATCGACAGCTTTCAAAATATCCTAGTAACCAGTACAGAAATGTCCGATACGGAAATGCCAGATATCGTAATGTCCAGTATCGAAATGACCTACATCCGGGGTCACCGGATACCGGTCATTTCAATACTGGACATTTTGATACTGGGATAATTGGATACTAGGACATTTCGATTCTACGACTTTTGTATACTAGAATATTTTAATACCATACATTTGAATATTAGGGCAAATATCCTATATCAACATTAATAAGTATTCAAATGTCCTAGTACCAAAATGATCTAGTACACAAATGTTCTAGTATCAAAATGTCTTAGTAACCAAATATCCGGTAATTAAATATCCAGTAACTTACAACTATATATATGACAATTATTATCTCATATCGATCATTGATTGTTTGAGTGTTACTTTGATCTTGTTAATTATAGTACATATATTGTTTGTTTAAGCAGAAATTCGCTATGTCAAAATGTAGTCATTGGCACAGCCAATGCTGAACAGCTTGCCAAATATACTTTTTATAATATCAAGGGTATAATTAACACTATCTTAGATTGTTCTCTATATCATTGTTGGTAAGATTGTTACTTTGCTCATTTTAATTACCTATAGTACATATACTGTTTGTGTATACAGAAATTCGCCATGCCAAACTTAAGGCATTGGCGTAGTAGATGCCAAATCTAATCGCCAAAGGCGAGGTCTGAGCATTGGCTTCGCCTATGTTTGTTTTCTATATCGTTAATAATAAGAAAGTTAAAGCCACTGCTGTGAGTTGAATTGTAACTGTGATACCAGATTAGAGATGACTTTGGACCTAAATAGCATAGTAAAACAACCTTAGAATTTCTGAACCATGGTTAGGTGTAAAATACAATTGTTTTAGTATAAATGTCACATCATTAACATAAATATATATTTAAAATAGAATCTAATTTTATTAGTAATATAGATTGATTAAAGAAAATTGTAAATTTTAAAATAGATTGCAGTTTCACTTTTCACAATATTATATGACCAAAAAATGTTCTCAGTAAATTCAATTTATGACATGTAATTAGGTTAATCTTCGCAATACCATAATTTCATAGATTTTACCTATACAAATATTTCCAGTCTCTAGTCTTTTCAAACAACTTATATTTTGTCCATAAATCTGACAACACTGAACTGAAACTCCTGTATGTTCTATACGATTCTATAATTTTAAAAAATAACTAAAATTAAATGAAAAATTTCAAGTGACTTTTTTTTGGAACAGTTAGACAATTTGAGCCCACCAATTAATTCTCATCTTATTTTATAAGGTAGGACGGAAATTAGACTATTTTGGTTGTCACTGTGCGAACGACTCATAATTTAAACGATATAGAAGGGCTAGAAAGTTCATGGAGGTAACAAATACATCCATTAGTATGACCTTAGTATACAGTAAAACTTCCATAAACGGCCAAGGTCCTTAGCACCAAATATAGTTTTCTAATGTTTAAATAAATGTAAAATCAGTTAGTTCTGAATATACACATATCATAAAAGTCACTTTTCCGGCGATTGTAGCCATGAAAGTAATTTTTGCGAAACTTAGATTTAAGCAACAAGGTACGGTATCGTAATTTCAGTATTTAGAATATATTATATATTTTAATGTATGTATGTACATACATAGATATGGATATATAGACACAGAACAACTCGCAAATAAATTGAAATTTATTGCATCACGTGACCGGAATGTTCATTTGTTTCGCACATTCCATTGATGCAGGTTGGAAATTTTGTTAGCATTGTAAGTAGGTATGTATGTGCATACGTAGGAGAGAGTAATATACACAATGAGATGATATTAATCATATGTGCATGTCGCAAGCTTTTACTATGTACTACATACATACACATGGTTATTCAGTGCAGCTATCATTACAGTATTTGCTGATAAATGTCTCGGTAATCATACACTACCGATTTGAATATCTTTTACAAAAATACGAGGTTTTCTTGCCATTGATATAGAACATAGTAATATATCTTCATAACTGGTACATACGTTACACCAATGTTCTTTACGATGGTCATCAGAGAACTTTCCCTTACATCTCTTTTTGATGCGTCATTATGTGTGTATGTAGGTATTCATTAATTTTTATTCCTTTACTGATTCCAGATTGGCTTTGCGCAATTGTATGAGAATCAGATGAAACCATTTCATAATTCTAACACATTAAAAACTTTATTCCAAGTAATGCATTAATGCATCTTCAAACGCCAAAATGATATAGATAAATGTAATTTGAAAGTGCTTTCTTTACGTCTTTTTTAAATAATGGCCTAAATTATTCTTTCTGGAATGCACAATCAGTATATGTCTTCTGTATTTCGATTTACGACCTCAATCATTTCGTCATTCTTATACATACGTATAGCGAACCATCGTTTGCTTAAACTGTGAGCAGTGAGATAATTTGGGTAAAGAGATGGCGAATAAAATGTCAATAACTGTAATTTTTACAACACATAATCAAAGCAACGTTATTTATCAAAATGAAACATTTCGATACGTAAAACATTTAAATAAATATTTAAAATTGTAGGCGAATTAACATTGTTTTTCATACCAGTA
The DNA here is from genome assembly GCA_018344505.1 of Nebria ingens riversi. Classification (NCBI taxonomy): domain Eukaryota; kingdom Metazoa; phylum Arthropoda; class Insecta; order Coleoptera; family Carabidae; genus Nebria; species Nebria ingens. The sequence continues at coordinate 29,069 of JADQWA010001200.1, forward strand.
TGGGTAGTTTCCATTTTTGCACAGCAAAATATATGAAACGGAGAAATCCTTTTTAATCGACTGCTATCAAAAATGTCAGTGATATTGATGGTTATAGTATAAATAATAATAATAATATAGGTAGTATAAATTTTTAAAATAAAAAAAACTTTTTGTTTGTTTTTTCCGGCTTGTGCGACGTTTTCAGTAATATATTTAACAGTTTACATTAATTTCTACATCATTGTTGGTTTGATTGTTACTTCGATTATTTTAATTATAGTGCATATAATGTTTATTTATACAGATATTCGATATGCCAAACTTTAGGCAACAGCTCGTCGAATATACTTTTTTAATAATACCCAAGGTATGAATAAAGATATCTTAGTTTGATTACTATATCATTGTTGGTTTTATTATTGTTTTGATCATTATTATTATAGTACATATATTGTTATTTTTTTTCAGAAATTCGTCATGCTAAAGTTTGGATATTGGCACAGCTAATACTAAACATTTCGCCGATTATATCGTTTTTATAATACTGAAGATATAAAATAAAAATCTTTATCTGTTAACTATGTCATTGTTAATTTGATTGTTACTTTGATTATTTTAATAATAATACAAATATTATTTATTTAAACACAAATTCGCCATGTCAAACATTAGGCATTGGCAAAGTTAAATTTCGACTTAATATTGTTACAGCAAAGTACAAATAGAATAGTAGCATATTTGTTAATGTATTTTATTGAAAAATTGCAAAATCAAAAATCATAGGAAAAGCAAGCATTTGCTGTGCCAATGTCTAGAGTTTGACATGTCTAATTTCTGTATAAATAAACAATATTTGTACTATGATAATAGTAACAATTAAACCAACAATGATATAGTAATCAACCTAAGATATCATCTGTCATATATTAGTCAAAACATCGCATAAACCGAAAAAAAAAAACAAAAAAGTTAAATTTTTTTTGATTAATTTTAAAAATTATTATTTTCATTATTGTTTTACGGCTTTCGGTCACAACCTGAGTTAAATCAAACAAATTTAATTTTACGTCAATTTTTTTTTTGGTATAATTTGACATTTTAAAATGCATTTTAAGACCTACTCTTTTTTCAAGGGGGCAATAACTCCTGAAGTACAGCCGGATTGAATATAAAATGCGAGCGGATTTAGGCGGAAATATACACAATATGTGTGTCAATTTTGGTTAAAATCGGTTAAGTATCTTCAGAGGTGAAGAAGTGACAATATTTGGTCTTACGACTAGCGAGCGAGCGAACGATCAACATGTTACCAAGTATATGATATATTTGATATATGTTCGGAATCGGCGATGTGAAATGAATTTCTGTCCAAGAATTCTTTGAATACGTGAAACACTAAAGCTCTTCTGTACTACGTAAGGCAAGCTAAAACTGATTGTTTGATCTAATTCATATTAACATCATTTGCCAACAATAAGTCAATTTACCGCCTCACTCACTATCACCATCTCGCCTAAAATTGCTTTATAGTTCATAACTGTCGAATTTTAAGAAACGTAAGCCAGTCCATCTAAAAATGTTTTTTTAAATGCAAACTGATGTAAAAAATGAAAATCTTTTAAAAATAGCTTTTATGAAAGTGGATATTTTTATATCTTTTATATTGCCGTGAAGCTTAAATTCGTCTTAAAGTCAATAAAATGTTTGCCCCTTGGACACTTACGGTATTTTAAATCACAACTATTCCGCATTTTAGCATTGCCGTAACATAATAATTGTGTAGAAAGAATCTGTAAAACAAAACGCGCTTTCGATTTCTAGAGAACTCGAATTATGCGAGACATTCTTGCGTTTGTTAACATGTACAATTATAGCGCTAAGAGAGATAAATGCATCTTTCCGACTACGAATATCCTTAAATAAATAGAGCAAAGGAATGATTAAAATATGATTGCAAATTTAATTAATATGAGGTATATTTGTTAACTATATGGCTAACAATAAATAGCTTTTGTGAAAAAATTAAATTGAATTTTCTAAATATTATTTTGAGCCACAATTAAATATCTTAACTAAATGATAAAATATGAACAAATTTAATTGACACAGTAATAATTAAAAATTATTATAATTACTTTAAAACATGCATTTGATACGTAATTTTGAATTCACGACAAACTAGAGATACAAATAGCAATATATGTTTAATAATCTTTTATTTAGTTGAGAGTTTTTGAGAAAATTATGCGCGATGCATATCAGTTTTGATTGTTAAATAGCTACTTTTCAACGCGATCTTAAGATCGACTACATTAGTTTTATAAGAAGGTAATAAACAATTATTTCATCCGAAATGATTCGATTCTATGGTTATCAATCTGTTTTAAAAGTCTTTTTTTATGTTCTATGAATATTTTTGTATTTTACTCAATATTAAGGTCAGGAAACCAAAGTTCATCGTGTCATGTCTTAACTACTTTTATAAAACAGTATACTATCAATTATCAGTGAACAAAGTTACGTGGAATAATAGAATGGAAGCTGTTAATCAAATAATATAATTTCCGCAAATGATTTACGGATTGAACCCGTAAACTATCAAAATAATGTACATAATCATATCAGCTAGCAAACACCGTGGGTACATGCATACAGTTATAAAATACTTATTCAACAAAAATATAAAGAATTGATAAATAAAAATATAACATAATATGTACATCATCGTTACACTTTCAATTTCACTTTTTTCATAAATAAACGCTTTCTTTTAAAAAACAATAAACAATGTATTTACTAAGAAGCAGTGCATAGTGAATCCTCTGGTTGGTTTATTTTTAGCTACATTTTTTACTTCACATAAACAAACTAATGTGCCACACATCGTATCAAAATATATCTTTATGATTGTATGCCTACCTAACGAAGATCCATTGCTTTTTCTTATATTATTAAATGCATATTAGTCATATATTAATAAAAGCAACACTTTTCATTTGAAGCTATACATTCGATTTTTGAATATTTTAGTAGACAATTCATATTCTTTGCAATTGAAATATGATTAGTACTATAAATACAGACTACAAACATCTGCAGTGTTTTGCACGGAACTTTCTTATACGTAGTAGATCTATCTATTTAGATAGGAAGGATAACAAAACTCAAACTTTAAACATTTTAAGGAAATATAATTATTCATTACATTATATATAGAAATTATTATGGCCGGACGTTTTTTAGTTTTCAATGAATTTAAAACCTAACATATTTATATATAATATTTTACTAACATTGAATCGCTTTTTCACTAAATCTATTATAATTTATTTTGTTTTCCTGTTAAACACTTGACAGGCATAGTTGATGCGATTTATTAAATATAATTTTCCAAACTTATATGCAACTATGGCAATATAAATAAGAAATTTAAGAATTTCAGAAGCTATTTTCTTGTAACTAGTACTCTTTTTGAACAAATTTTACGAGCAAAAGTAGTGCGAAATATTAATATCTTAAATTTTAATTCTAACTATTTTTACCGTAAGTGCTGTCGTTTCGAAGATATTGTATACACCACAAAAAATTACTCGAGTAAACATGCACTTCTGCTTTGAATTTTCTTGTCAAAAATAAAAGGTTTTCTTTCCAGCGATATACAAAAGTTTAAAGTTTCATAATTTTACCTTCAACTTTTTTTGATATTGAGTGTTCACACACACACTCAAAGATGCCATTCCAAAAATAGTCAGACTCAATTCAGGGAAGGTCAAAAGGTGTACATCTGTTAAAATCTCGAGATCGATTTTTTTCATGATTATAATAGTTACTTATTAATTCGTATAAGAAAGTAAAAAATGACCTCATCTCATATTGAATACAAGAAGATTGTTGAGAGAAGTATTTTGAGACCAGCACCTAATTTTTCTTGTGTATCTATAATTGTTCGTAGCATATATATTTGTCACCGTCATAAATTATATATATATATATATATATATATATATATATATATATATATATATATATATATATATATATATTATATATATATATATATATATATATATATATATATATATTATATATATATATATATATATATATATATATATATATATATATATATATATATATATATATATATATATATATATAATATATATATATACTTAATTTCTAATTATATCCATAAATTTGTTATTGGTATTAGATATTTATCAAAACAGTTACGTATCTGTTAATTAAATACCCTCAGTGGTCCTATACATGTTTCCTTAATAAAATTAACAAATACATATGTAAATTATGAATGAAATTTAGCAATAATGTCAGAATAGTTGTGGCAATTTCCTCTTTAAAAACCAGAAGTTTTGAATATTTTTATGCAAACCATTAATTAAATATCTCGAGATTGTTCACATTTAAAAGTAACCATCTCTCCGAAGGTTACATAAAGAAATCATATATTGTAGGAAGTTTAATTTAAACAGTCAAAACTATTTGATTTTCGATTATATTATCTGCAACATTGTATATTTTTTAAACCATACCATATGGATCTTCTCCATTATCTCTGCTAATTGTTCTTTACTACACATGATGAACAAGTTTAGAATGGAAATATAAAATCCAAATGTTATCCACAAACTATATACATGCACTTAACAATTCACTTGAACGACATTTTAAAAGTATGAACAAAAATCAAAATGAAAACTATTTCCACTATTAAAGTATTCAATCATCTCACAAAATTGTTTTGAATTTTGTGTTATGGTCGCGCGCGCGATCACGTGCCGTATTGAACAGCTGCAAGGCAGAGGTAGTGTGTATCAGTACGTTTCACAATTACAACTAGAAAACACCTGAACAAAACTCGAACAGAATGCAATCGAATGGAGAGTAACAGGCAGGTGTTTCGGTGCTGCGACCAGTGTTTACTCCGTTAACTATACACGCACCCGACCTACATACATAATAGCTTCACCATCACCACAGAGGTACTGCGGCGCGGCGCCTTGGCGTAGAAAGTTAATAATAAAATATTTGCTTAAATAAAGAATTTGTTATTCGTGTTTATCCCATCATATGCAGATAAACACTTTAGATATTTTAGCCCGTCGGTCGTTCTCATGAGATTTATGGATTGTTCGCACAGTATCCGGAAGCGGATGTGTTGAAGATTTACTTTTATTTTTGTTTATAGAATTTATATTAATTTTATTTTTGATATCTATTAATATTTATATGTATTTAATTTAAACTTTAACCGATCGCGTTAATAGTATTAAAATATTTAGAAGACTTAGTTTATTTCCTTTTGCCTTAGATCATTTACGAATCTAATGAATACCATCTAGATTCTTCTTAGCGTTATAATATGCCATATGTACAGTACAGGCTTAAATGCTACACCCCAAATTTATTTATTTTTGTCAATTAATTATTTTAAAAATTAAAGACATTACTTGATATTGGTTTCGCCCGTCTGAAAGATGTTACAATATTACCAAAATTACTTTAAAACATTTGATACATACATACATAACTTAATGCCAATTCCCATCAAATAGGATGGCAGAAAACACTTGCCATCTAATCTATCTAATTATCTAGTGAATCGCAAACAATTGAGTGTAATAAGTAAGAACAAATCTCAAACTATTGACTGACAGCTTGTGAAAAGCTACAGTGTTACGATTTACCACTTCTCAGAGAAGGGCGCTCGATATTCAAAATAATAAAATAAAATACATTTATTTTATTCAATCTATGTATCATTAATTACTATAGGCGAATTCACATAAGAAGAACATTTTTGTGGCATGAATCATCACTACACTTCATATGATTATATGTAAATAGTGTATGGATTCATGCTACAAAAATGTTCTTCTTATGTGAATTCGACTATATGTTACCGTATTTAATTACACTTGTATTTAAAAAAAATCTATCAAGTTGAATTCGAATATATTCACTCTCCTTGTGATAAATAACAAATTAGTAATTGCGTCTAATGCAAAACATTAGGAATTTATAAATATCTTGTTTCATAATTTTAAAATGATCTGTTTTCGAGTACTAGCCCATGCCAGACATACGGATAATCAGCATGGTGAAAATGTTGAACGTGAAATGTGGGGCATTAAAATCGTACACTTTTGTTAAAATCCCGAATTAGAAAAGTTTCGTGATTATAATTATCACTCATTCTTTGAATAAGAAAGTAAAAGATGTAGATAATGCGTATAACTCAAAAGCAAGATGTGCACCAGCATATACTCTTTCACCAAATTGTACGTAGAAGTTGGGTAATTCGTTTAGAATTTTAAGATGAGAGTTAAGCTTAACCAATTTATAAATACTAACAGAATAACGGTGATTATGAACATCAACATACATATATGGCTATATGTGGGCTTCATTAAAATACCATGATATAAAGAGAAGAGAAAACAATATGCAGGTATTTAATTGCGAAATATGAAATGTTATATTAACGCGCCTATAAAACAGATGCAGCATAGATTAGTTTCTAATATTTATATTCAGTAATTTTAATATTATGTACGGTGACTATTGCATGTTAGATGTACCAGTTAGTTATAATACGTGCAGTGTATCAATGAAAAGGTACCTATGGCGCAACAAGACATTGGTGTGACCACCAATGCTTCCTGCTTATCCTTGTAGGGGAATATTTATTATTTAAACAACAATAAGTACGCTTATTAATTTTATACCTAAATGTGTCAGAATAAATTCGATAAAACTACACCAATCTCAATCTAATACTGTTTTCCACTTGTTAAAACTAATCTGATTTGCGTGCGCACTAGTGCAGCAGTGAATTGTAGTTAACGTTTTATGTTTTTGAAAGCTTTTGTGGGGGTTTTTATTTGTTTATCTCCAATAATACTAGTTAGAAATAAATGAAATTTTTATCATGCATTTTTAATGCAAATACACATCGAATGACCTTTTTTTTTAATTAAAACTTCCAAAATAGGCACTTTTTCATAGTTTTTTATTTTTTTTCTCCATTAATACAAGATCAAATGGAATGAAATTTTTATCAGGCATTTTTTTATGCAAATACATATCGAATGGTATTTTTTTATTTTCATTTGCAAGGCACGATGTTTTTCTAAACGAGCCTGATGGTTCACCTTAAATAAAAGATACATACATAGGTATATGATTTTGTGTCACAGAAGTGGGATTATTTTCAAAAATGAATCTGCAGCCTAAAAAGATTGCAAAACACTGGTCTAACATTTATGACTTTGATGCTGCTTATAGGTATTGCAAAAGAATATTTATAATTACAACGTGTTTGCAATGACATTCCTATCCTAATAAGTAATATAAATACGCATGCGTATTCAATTCCAGGTTAAGGCAAAAATGCGGGTATTTTACGATTGATCTAAATTAATAATATTTAATAGCATTTTCCACTGATTTGCACCTAATGCAGTGTGTACACATCAATAGAATTGACTTCGAGAGTGGAAACCAGATTTCAGCGCTAAAGACGTGTTTATCAGTTGTAGTATTATTACTTGCTGCGACTAACCATAAACATGCAAAGGAAATGGTCAGAAAATGAGTAAATTGATACCGATAAAACATAAATTCAACAGTAGTAGTAAATCGTATTATGCCAAGAATATGATTATTTTTATGATTAAATACTTTTTGCCAAATTTAGTTAAAATTGGCTAGGCCAATGCCTAAAGTTGGCATGGCGAGTTTCTGAATAAATAAACAATACATTTATAGCGATCAAAGCAA
>JADQWA010000382.1:0-23193 GCA_018344505.1 Nebria ingens riversi
TAAAGATATCTTTGAATAATTACTATATCATTGTTCGTTTAAAGTTGGCGTTGCTTTAACTAATTTATATGACAGTTAATATTTTAACTCGCCGAATATGTAATATTTATAATACACATGATTTAAAAATAGATATATTAGATTGATCACTATGTCATTGTTATTTTGAAAATAGTAACTACAGCACAAATATGGTTGTTTATACAGATATTCGCCAAGTAAGCTATGAGGTTCACTAAATTATTTGAGTGTATTTTGTTTTCCTGTTACACAGTTGATAGGCTTGGTTGATACATTTTATTAACTATAATTTTCCATTCCTACATACGTTATTCCGTTGCAATTTTCCTGTAACTGGTGCGAAATATAAATATTGTTACTACAAGTACGGCTGTTTCGGAGTAATATAATATTCTTTTCAAAAATGACAGTTTCTCTAGCCAGCCATATTCAAATCTTAAGTTTAAGTTTCATAATTCTACTTTCAACAGTTTAGCTGTAGAGCGCTCACAAACACACAGATAAAAAAAATTAACAGGCTTGATTCAAGGATGGCCAAAAATTGTATTTTCGTTGAAATCTCGTGATCGTTTTTTTTTTCATCATTACTATACGTATTCATTACTTCGTATAAGAAAGTAATAACATTTCATATTAGTTGGATAGTAACGCTGGCGTAGAACGCACTCTTTCCCGTAATTCGCAACAAAACGCCGCATGCCTGGCCAAAAGTACTTGGACAAGATTTGTTGGTATGCTCATTCAACACTGTAATATTCTGCTGTTGGAACATTGTGGCACTCAAGGAGCACACAGCGCCGACCTAATTCCATGATGACCTGCGTCTTTTCAGACTCTTTGTCCGGAGTAAGCCCGTACAGCAAGCAACTTAGCATGACGTAACCGCAAACAGTCCAATTAAGTAGATCAGGATGCTCCGCTTTCTCGAAGCAACGAACCCCACCGGGTCTTGCAATTGTCCTTTGCGGACGTCCAACGAGTTTATCTTTGGGATCTAGATAAATGCCACAATCCTCTAGATACCCGACATCGTAATTAGGACGAGATAAGGTGTGACGATACTTCTAGCCCTTGGTGTGTAGCGTAGCCGCAAGTCGTACTCTTGAAGTGCAAGATCCTATCTTGCCACTCGTCCGGCGGGTGATCGGAGATTCATCAACCACTTCAGAGACTGATGATCAGTTTTTACAGCTATTGGGCTACCGTCGATGCAGTCGTGAAACTTCTTCACTGCGAAGACCAGCGCAAGCGCATCTCTTTCGGTGGTGTGATATTTTCGCTCTGCTGATGTCAGTAGACGACTAGCATACTCGACTGGCCTCTCGTCTGTTCCTTCCTTCTTCAATAAGACGACTTTGAGAACAAAACCACTATCATCCGTCCGAATCAGGTATGGGAGTCACTTATTTGCTTGCCGCAGGACGGGATCTGTCGTGCGGGCTCGCTTCAACTGTTCGAAAGCATCTTCTTCGGGATGTCCCCACACTCACGTCACATTCTTTGTAGTTAACTCGCTTAACGGCTTGGCAATTTGCGAAAAGTTTAGTACAAACCAGCGGTAACATGAGCACGTTTGTAGAAACCTGCGCACGTGTTTTACGTTACGCGGCGGCGGCAGGCATGTCGCCGATCGTGCTGACATTGGTGGGATCTGCTTCGATTTCGAATTGCGTAATGACGTGTCCCAGGTACTTACCCGATGAACGAGAAAATTCACTCTTTGCTCTATTCGCGCGCAAATCAAACTGTCGTAAGCGGTTAAATCCTTTTCCAAATCCTTCACATGTTTGTCTTAATTGTCCGACAGCACTATCGTATGGCCCAAATATACCAGTGCAGTCATGTCGTGTAATCAGTTACGGAATATGTCCATAAGCCGCTGGAATGAAGTGTCGGTATTATTCAATCCCAGCGGCATGCGCGTGTAATGGTACATACCTAAAAGCGTGGCAAATGCTGATAGTATCCTACATTCAGGTTAATAGTTGACATGACCTGCGCCCGTTTGGCATTGTATAGTAGATCGTCTATACGAGGCAGCAGGTGCTTGTTGCTAACCGTGATCGCGTTGAGACTGCGGTAGTCGATGCACACAAGCGTTGTACCATCTTTATTTGGTACAAGTACTAGTGGCACGATCCAAGGTGATTTGCATTAATCGACGATGCCATCAGCAAGCATTTTCTCTAGTTCACAACGGAGGATCTCGCGTTTTGGTGGTAAAAGCTTGTATGGAGACATTGAAATGGCAGGTCTATCGCCTGTTTTTATCCTGTGTTCGGCAAAACGCTTCGGTTGTCCCCCTAGCGCTAAGATATCTTCGTATTGGTGAACGATTTCGCTCAGTCTGTTCCGTTGATCAGAGTCCAGCATAGTTCTCTCTTCGGGCTGATGGCATTGGGCGGACTTAACGCTGGCAATGTCGATTTCGGGCGCGGGTTCTGTCGTCTTATCCAATTCTTATCTGTGACCTTCAGCACAATTTTTTCGATGCAAAAAAATGTCCATGCCAAGTAGAGTCCGGTTGTTTCGTGATTTAGGCGACACAATAAAGCTCGTCAGTATTGTTCGGTCCTTAATACTTACTTCAAATGTAGTCGTCAAGACCGTTCTCCACATGTGTGTGTGTGTGTGTATGTGTGCGCGCGCGCGTGTGTGTGCGTGCGTGCATGCGTGTGTCTGTACGTGTGCGCGTGCGTTTGTGTCTCTATCTAAACTTCTAAATCTCTAAACCTCTCTATCTAAACAAAATATGCCTAATACGTTTAAGAAAGTCCAGTGCAGATGTTTTCTATTTTGGCACTACCCTGTTTTCTAACTATAAATCAATATTTTACACGATTCTTAGAAACTTTGTCGCGTATTAATCGTGGTATTAATTGGTAATGATTCTTATATGAGTTGATACGATCTCTAACATAATTGCTGTTTGTACGAGTTGAAAATGGTGCATGCATCAATAGAATGAGTAGCAAACGTTGCTCAATAATGATTATAAAAAAAACAAAAATTTAAAGAAAATCACCCCAACATTAAAAGATAACCTGAACTTTTGAGAATTAATGACATCGTGAAGTGCACCGAAACTGAATTGGTTCATGAGGAAGCATTTGGCGTTCCACTTGTAAATTTAATTAATGTTATTCGAAAGAAAATTAAATAATCACTCGTCATTTATCAAAGTGCTAAAGTTTTGCTGTAATTTTCATATAACTTTATAGTCCTTGGGAAACTTTTGCATATTTATTATTTATCAAAATAATTTTCAAAATTAAATGCATATATATATATATATATATATATATATATATATATATATATATATATATATATATATGTATATATATATATATATATATATATATATATATATATATATATATACATACATATATATATATATATATATATATATATATATATATATATAAATATATATATATATATATATATTTATATACATATATAATTATCATCTACCTCTTCGTCCGGCCAAAATCATTTCTATTATAGTATGTCTAGAATGTTTAAAATTTTCTAATAACCTCTCTATCTAACAAAATATACTATTTATGTATCAGATATTTTAGTCTTATACATTGCTGATGTTTTATGTTTTAAATGGTCATAAAATCTAACAATATATTCATTCATAATATTTTTAATATTTTCCTAACCATTGAAATGTTATTTTACTAACTCGATATGTGCAAATTGATGTTAAATGTTAAATTATTTGAGTAAATTTTATTTTCTTGTTAAACAAACGACAGACATAGTTGAAGCGATATATTATATATATACCTACTCATACTTTTTATAAGCTTAGTTGCACTAATACAATTTATAATAATATATTGGACTTTCATGTTTTGGAAGCATTTGAACAACGAAACATATTTTACATAGTTCACATTTTCGAATCGAATAATAACAAGATTGTTTATTTGTACAATTTTTATTTATATCCAGGATGTAGTTGAAATATTATAGATTGTACAATAATAATACTGAGAATGCGCTGCATTTGGGATTCTTAGTTTCTTAAGTCGTAACTACATTTACTTCAAACAGTTCTCGTAAAATTGATAAGCTCAATACCTAAACAAGATTACAGCAGTGCATTAGCTAACACAACAGACGGCCATGTACCTACCAAGACTATTTTTAAAGCAAATAAGAAATCAAATGCAAATAGTTATGTGAGAAGAATATTGCAAAAACATCTAAGAAAATAAATGAAGAATGAGAACATATCGACTAAATTTGCATGACTATTATTATTTAGAACGATTTTTTTTCAGTGACATTGATCAATTTTGATTGTCAGTATTATACTTCATCGTCGTGATTTTGGCTTTTGCGTGTAGCGTATTAAACAATTTTCGCATATTACTCCATAATTGGTATTAAGGAGTATAACTTTTTAGAGAACAAATTGGAACAAAATAAGCACAAATATTTGGTTTTGAGTTTTGTTTTATGTCAACTTTACATGATTACTGTTTTATCGACAATGATGAAATCAAACTTTTTAGGGCACAAATTAAGGACAAATTATTTATGAAAAGGAATTTTTAATTTGAGTTTCATTTTCTGCTAACGTGACTTTGGCAACAAGATCATTTTGAAGGCGATGGTAGCCAACCCATAGGTTATGGAATATTTATTCCTAGGGCACAAATTGGCTCAAATTAGGCACAATATTATATGTTTAAAAAAAGTAGTCTTTTTGGTTAGTTTAAAAATATATATTTTATACTAGATTTATAACTAGTAGAAATAAAAAAAATATTATTTTGTCACAAATTAGACACAAAATAATGATATAGTTTTTATCATTTGTTTCTCGACTTCACCTTAATTAATATCAAATAATAAGCGTTTTAAGAACATGTAAGGTATCTATGTTTGAAGATATATAGTTTTCATAAGTAATACATTACCGCTAAAAATTCTTTTGGCGTTTTTATCAACTCTTTGTTATGTGGTTTATATAAAGGATAGGTACATTTCATAGTTGAGTTTAAGGGCCAGTAATATGCTAGTTTAAACGAAAGTCTAAAAATTTACAAAAAACTTTCCTAATTCATTATTTCTGATGCTGTGTTTTTAAAACAAGTTATATCTTAAAGTACATATTGTGGCCATGTTTAACTATCTAAAACACTAAACCATATATTACAACTTCCATGATATCTTAAAAGAAAAGTTATGATGAAGAAAGTTTTGAAGAATTAGTTTTTGTTGTTATCCAGGTACCCACACCAAATGTAATATAATTTTCCACTTTAATATTTCTAGGAATCTAGGGAACACTCTAGATACCGCTTTTCCAAACAAAATAAATTTATTGTTCATTATATTGATAAATATCTCACACGTAAAGCGGAAACATTACAACTTTTTAATATCTCAAAATATTTTTATTACCTAGTGCATATCTAATTTAGGTTAAGCTTAAGGTAAACTTCAACAATTTATCTTTATAAATGCTATTATAAATATGTTGAAGCATTTGTATGTTAAAAATATTTGCAGTGTATTGCACCCGAATTTATTATATGTATTATGCATATTTTGTTTAAATATTGAGGTTAGTAAAACACAAAATATTAAATTTTAAATACCAATATGAAAATTAAATTAATTAAAAAAGTAAATAAATAAAATTAATTATATACAAACATAATGCCATGCCTAATTCTATGAACTGAGGTGGCAAAACATCCTTCCACATTTATTCCCATCTTGACACTCTTTTGCTCTTCCTTAAAAACTTCTTTGCTTCCTTCAAGTTCCAAAAATGTTTTATACGGGCTCCTCTATTCCGTTTGCTAACAACTTTTCTATCACGCAACTCATTTTCAATCATATTTATCCACTTACTCCGAGGAGGGCCCCGAATTTTCACACCTTTCATATCTCCCACGTAAGTCTTCTTCATTAAATTTTTATTTGACATTCCTTCAACATATGACTATACCATTTTATTTGGTTTTAGCTGGTACACTTAATGATAAAACTTTTCATACAAAAGTAGTGAAATACTATTTTGTTTGTTGTAAGTGTAGTCGTTGCGGAGATAATACAAAAATGACCAAAAATGCATGGCCAAACTTGCACAAAAAGTTTCAAGATTATAGCTTTGACAATTTTGGCTGTAAAGCGTACACACATGCTCCACACACAAACACAGGGAGAGAGAGAGAGAGTGAGAGAGAAAGAAATTTCGAAGATAAAACGACTCGGCTCAGAAAAAGCCAAAATGTGTACCTATTTCCGTTACCGTCTCTAGTTCGGATATTTCCATAATTACTAAACTAAGAAAATAAGGGTGACGCTACATCAGAAATATTCTGAAATGTTAGTATATTTTTTAGTTAAGAAATATGACTAAATTTGTGAAATAGTAACCGGACGATAAGTATTATTAGAAAGCTGCCAACAATATCAAATTAATTTGCCTTTACGTTATCGTAACGTAATATACTACTACGCAGACATGGGTTTCGTTTTCTCCTGAAAACTACAACAAAAACAACTGTTGCAGTTTCAAGATGAAATTTTCTAGAACTACATCAGTTAAAGTGGAAAATCTTGTTTTATCCTAGACGGTTACATGTTGCATAGAAAGCGCGTCTCTTTATTTGATATCGCAAATGCAGACGCAACTTTTTATGGTTGAACACGAAAGGAAGCACGGTATTTCCATCTTTACTGTGAGTGCTGATTATTTTTTAAATGTTGAGAATTTAAAACATGCGTCACGTCGCCAACACACAATAAATAGAAATAATTAAAAGTTGAATATTTGTATTTAACACTTAGCGTATTGGAAAGAATTTCTTGTTTTTGTTTTTTGGTTTATTCAAGATATTGAATATCGCAAGAGAAGATTTGTAACTGAAATTACCTGATAGCCTATTTAAATCTCGTTATTATGAAAAACAGGAAGAAAATGGTTTCACATCACTGTTTCTCTAGCAATATGTTTACTTTCGACACTACGGCTAACGCCCGGTCAATACTAAATTATAACAATAAAAACTGTATAGAATAAATTTAATATTTGGATGCGGCAATTTTGTGACTTTCAAGTATGTCATATATGTATTTATTTTTACTTTCTTATACGAATTTATACAAAGAAATATGGAAATAATGAAATATAGCACACTCTAGATTTTAACGGAAGCATCCATTTTGAGATTCTGTCACTCGATTCTGACTATTTTTGGAATGACGTCTGTTTTATCTGTATTTTTCTTCTGAGATGTATACGCGATATATGTGTGTATGTATTAATGAACACCTTAAAACCTAAACGGTTGAAAATTAAATTATGAAATAGTAAACTTTTTACTAGTATGTACATGGTCCACGACCTTTATTTTGAAAATAATCTTCAAACCGGAAGTGTGTTTGTAGTATCTGCAATAACTCCCAATGTCTGCATTTACTGCAAATATAGTGATTTTTTAAATGAAAAGCATTAATACTTCTCATAACTTATGTTCAAAAATTTTCTTCAAATACTCGTAATGCACTAGTAACAAGAAAACAGTAGCTGATATTTTATATTTAAGTTGCCATAGTTGCGTCAGCATGGAAAATTATATTTAATAAATCAGATCTACTATGCTTGTCTATATACTCGTATTAGCAGGAAAACAAAATAGACTCAAATGATTTGTGATTGGACATATGAAATAGATTTTGCAAAATATATTGAAGAGAAGAAAAGTGTTTAAAAGTTTAACGATTTATTTCAAATGTTGAAGTATTGAAGCGTATATACTGTAACTCTTTTTTTTCGTTATTTGAAAATTCAAATTTCCCTCATAATAATTATAAACTAATGGGTCTATCCTGTACATTTCTATAAGCTATGTAGCGCTGTAAATGACCTTGGAAAATTGTAGCACTGTACGGAAAAAGCTATGCTATACTATTTCAATTGCGCTGTAAATGATACAGTACCTACTGTAAAACTTCACTGTAGCCTTACAGCGAGCAAAATACTACCATTACACTTACATTTTTTTGTAATAATAGTATTCTGTCAGTTTCTTTACGATTTTTAAAAAGTATACATTATGAAGAATCCAAATATACATTATAGTATTATATTTATTATTATACGAGGATCATGAAAGGTAATTATTGTTTTATTGCACATATTATAAATATTAGTTTCCCAGAACTTTTTTTAATTTATCTATCTAAGCACATATACCTACCGTATAAGAAAGTCCAGTGCGGGACATTGCAGATAATTTATTAACTGTAATAGGTTCTTCATAAAGTAATGATTAATTTTTAACATATCAAAATTGCTATGTTAGTATAAATATAATTATGTAGGTCATGGTAATACGAAAAATAACAATTTTGTTTTTTGTACGTTAAGTAAATAATAATAATATGTCGACAAAATATACATTACCGGTAAACTAAAAATGTAACAAGAATCCTTAAGAAATTCGTATGCTTCATCTTTTATTGTTTTTTATCAAATCAGATGAATTCATGAGTTCAATATTATTTTATTAAATTTCAAAATAAACTAACGTATAAAATATCTAAAGTTGGCACTTATCACTATGAATAAGAAAGACATTGCTATTTTATACGATAATGATAATTAGAAGTTTCTTTATTACGGTACTCACATAATGCATGTGCTGTCAGGGAATTTTTGTTTTTGAAAGAATGTTAATTATAAGATTGGGCTTTATAATAGAAAAATATGTACGAAAAGATAAAACTGTAATAGTCTGCTTACTGTGTGATGAAATTTGTCTAAAATTAGATAGGTATTTTGTGAAATATGGTGATCGATATGGTACTTTATGTTGTGTTGTATGTTAGATGGTTCGCATATAGGTTCAGTTGAGTGCCATGCCGTACCATGCTGTGCCACAACAGCTATCACCATCGCCGTGTATTCTATACAGTTTCTTCTAATAATTTTTTGGTTTCTTTTGATGAAAGCTTCCGCGCTTCATTTGTGAAGTTTTTGTCTGTTGTCGACTTGCGCGTGCCTATCGAACCAACCACTAGACACACAACGGATATATGTGAATGTGTGTATCTTTCCCTCTCTTTCTCTCTCGTTCTCTCTCTTTCTCTCTCTCTCTCCCACTGTGTGAATTTTCTCGAGGTTGAGCTTGATATTTTCCATTTTTGTCTGTCTATCTGTTTTCTTTCGCGAACGGTCTCTGTATGTTTGTATGTTGGTTTGTTTGTGTCAATGAACTTATACCACAAAAACGGTTCTTTATTAAATTGCGCATTTTCTCGCCGCGTTTCCGTAATTTGTACTTTTGCTGTTCCTGCTCCAGTTTCTAGTTCATTCAAGTTGTGTTTGTGTCTGCGCTTTTTATTGCAATCTGAATTTTTTACTTTTTATTATACACGGGTAAACAATGCCGAGATGTTCATTTAAACAGAAATTGAAAACTTGTACGTTTATCAACAGTTTCCAAAAGAAATAACATACTTTTTAGTTAGTAATATCTGTTTCATAATTTCAAATATATTGTTATGAAATTTCGTTTATCTAACAAAATTTGTGTTTTTTAATAAAAAGCGAGTACATTTTTCAATCTCAAAACTTTTTAAATGCAATATTTTGTTTTCTTCATAAAGAAAAATGTTTTACCTAACATTCAATTTCTCGCACCTTTCACATAATATGCTTTTATAAATATAGTACGTATAGGCCTGAAATTAAGTCCATGTATTTTTACTTTCTTTAACGAAGTAATAAGTATTGTAATCATGAAAAAAAAATCGAGATTTTAACGGAAATACACCTTCTGACCTTCCCTGAATCGAGTCTGACTATTGTTAGACTGACATCTGTGTGTGTGTGTGTATATGTGTGTGTGTATATGTGTATATGTGTCTGTGTATCAGTGTGTCTGTGTGGCTGTGTGTCTGTGTGTCTGTGTGTCTGTGTGTCTGTGTGTCTGTGTGTCTGTGTGTCTGTGTGTCTGTGTGTATGTGTGTATGTGTGTCTGTGTGTCTGTGTATCTGTGTGTATGTGTGTCTGGGTGTCTGTGTGACTGTGTGTCTGTGTGTATGTGTGTATGTGTGTATGTGTGTATGTGTGTATGTGTGTATGTGTGTATGTGTGTCTGTGTGTCTGTGTGTCTGTGTGTCTGTGTTATTGTGTGTATGTGTGTCTGTGTGTCTGTGTGTCTGTGTGTCTGTGTGTCTGTGTGTCTGTGTGTCTGTGTGTCTGTGTGTCTGTGTGTGTGTCTGTGTGTCTGTGTGTCTGTGTGTCTGTGTGTCTGTGTGTCTGTGTGTCTATGTGTCTGTGTGTCTGTGTGTCTGTGTGTCTGTGTGTCTGTGTGTCTGTGTGTCTGTGTGTTTGTATGTCTGTGAGTTTGTGTGTATATGTATGTGTGTGTATGCGCTCTACAGCCTACACTGTTGAAGATAGTATTATGAAACTTTTAACTTAAGATTTGTATATGCCTGGAAATAAAACCTTTTATTTTTGAAATACATATTCAAACCGGAACTGCATGTTTATTTGTGTCATTTTTTGCATATCTTCGAAACGGCTGCACTTACAGTAAAATAGTTATAATTAAAGTTACAGATATTAATTATATGAACAACTTTTGAAACATATCTTCAAAAAGTGTACCAGTTATGAGATAATTGCTATTGAAATTCTGCCTTGTCTTATTTATATTGCTATAGTTACATAGGTACCGAAAATTATATATAATAAATCGCTTCTACTATGCATATCAACTGTTATAAATATTGAAATATTTTGACATTTAACATTTATTGTCACAAATAAGTTTAGTGAAAAAGCGTTACAAAGGTTAGTAAATAATTTAAACTATTATATGAAAATATTTTGTAAGGTTTAAAGTTCATTTGAAAACTAAAAAATGTGTGGTCATAATAATTTTTATAATGTGTAATGAATAATTATATTTTTTTATACTACCATAGAATCGAACATTTTAAATTTAAAATAATTTTTTTTTTAGAAAGCTGACAATAAACTAACTTTACAATATTATTGGACATATTTCCTTAAAATTTAAACATTTTATATTTTAATTTATGTACTATCAGATCAAACATACTGTCTACGTAAAAGAAAATTTAGGGTCAACACATGGCCGATGGTTTTACTATCAAATTTAAATTAAAGTACGTGTACAGATATTCTATATTTATTGGAAGTACTAAAGACTTCATTTCTAGAGTAAATGTACCTTATCTTACAATTCTGCAAACTCTAGTCCAAAAAAGTAATTAGAAACGCTAAGAGCCGTTTGTACAATTGCAGTTTAAACTTCGTTTATAGTTAAACTAGGTTTAATGAAAAATGTACGTTGTACTTTAATTGTTTAGTATCTAAACTTAGATTAATCTCAAGTTTTACAAAACGATCATGATCGAAGGTTTAAACCCAGTTTGGCTGTTCATAACCATGGATACCATAACATGACAGCTTTTGCTATGAGTTTTAACATTTCGTCAATATATAATTTGACACTTCACTTATAAACGCTTAGCTCATGTTCATTATATTCTTTCATACACTGTTAGTTAATGCTTATGAGTAAAATCATGGAATAAATCTAATCACATTAAAGTTCTATTATATTCAATTTGGGCTAAACTACGTCAATCGGATTGTAAAAATAATAAAAACAAAGCCCGTTTAGGATACAATCGCCAAAATCCTATCAAATTATTTGCCGGAAACGAGAAGCAATCAAATTTCCTGCTTCAAGTAAAGGCAATTTAAAATCAATAAGTTATCGAATGTTGAAAATCATGTAGTTCTGGCTGATTGGCTATGACCGGTACCAAACAAGTTTCAAAAACAATGGAACGTTCAATGGATATATAGTTTATGGTTAACTGCACAGCTCCTTCTCCAGTAAATACTATAATCAAACATCCGTATTTCCATCAATAATTATTGTACTTTGATGAACAGTATACTACTAAAAGAATTAATTGAATTAAATAGGTTTATTTTATTTAAGGATAAATACAATTGATAAAGCAGATTCAATATTTTAAGTTGTTTTCATCTACTAATTCATTTTATTTTGAATTTTCTTTTATTTTCTTATTATTTTTCTACACATGTACAATTATAGTGTATGAGGAACAACATGGCTGGTTTTGTCAGAGATTCTACTCACAGGGAGAGTGTATATCTGTGTATGGGTGTAATTGCGTTGTATGCGCTTAAATATATTGTGTACATTTTTGTTTACATTTTATTGTGTTTTGTGGGAAAGGAGCAGCAAAAACCCATTTAAATGCAAGGCATTTTACCTAAAACTTATAAATACATAAATAATTAAAAATTGTCATTTTGTTGATGGATGACCATTTTGTTTTCGCGTGCGGAATGTTTTGTTTTGTGGTGTTGTTGCGTGTGTTCGTTTTAGGTGTTCTGCCCTTTGAGGCTTTCCAAAAATATGGGTAGTGTTTGGTAGGGTTGCTTGTGTTTGACTGTGTGTTGCGATGTCGTGTCGGATTTTTGTGTTTTGTTTTGTATGTTTGTTTGCCTTTAGTTGTATCTTGTAAAATGTTTGTGATGTATTTTGTATGTACTACTTAATGTATAGGATGTTTGTAATTTCGTGTAGTTTTCTTATACGGGTGTATCGTCCAAAGTTGTTGGCCAAGCACAGGCATATGCTCTGGAGGGGTTGCAGTGGTAATAGTGCGGTGTCTGATTCGTTGCACCAAACTGGAGCTGCATATGTGATTATGGGGCGAATGATAGCGGTGTATATGTTGCGAGGGAACTGTTGCGGACAAGAAGTGGGTATAGGTTAGGAATTACGAGCTGTGCTTTTTAATTGGATTGCTTATGTGTTGGACGTGTGTTTTTTGCATGTGTATGCCAAGGTATTTTATGGTTTGTGATGGGGTGATTTTTTGTTTGTTTATTGTGAGTAGTATGTGTATTTTTGTGTTGGTGAATTTGCGTGTGAAGACTATGGTTTCCGTTTTTGTGGCGTTGATTTGAATTTTTCACTTCACCCTGTATTGTTGTAGTGTAGTTGAGTGCGCATAGATGGCCGTGTCGTCGGTATATAGTGCTGTGTTTGTGTTGGAGAAGTCGCTTGAGGACGCATCCTTGGTGGACTTTTGCCATTATGGGTTTTGGGTTAAAGAGGGTGTTGCTAATTTTGGTGTTGAATTATTTTTCGGTTAGATAGGAATGTTGTCCAGATTTTGTCAAATACTTTTTCAAAGTCCAGCAGGACCATGGCCGTTACTTTATTTTTGTTGAATTGCGTTGCGATATCTGTTGCAATTCTACACACTTGCTGCACAGTATTTTGCCTCACTTTGAAAACTAACTGGCAGTCAGGTGTGTGTCCTTGTCCTGTGTCGATATCGTCGACGCGGGATAGGATTACTTTTTCGATAAGCTTGGAGAGGGTATTCAGGAGGCTTATCGGACGATAGCTGGTTGGTAGGTGAGAGCCTTTGTGTGGTTTTAGTTGCAGCTGGAAAGTGGTTCAGTTTTATTATGGTATTTATGATGTAGTGTAGTTGTACGATGGATTTTCGGGAGAGGATCTTTAGGATTGTGATTTCAATTAGATCTGGTCCAGGAGCTTTGCAATTGGTTAATGTTCGGATTATTCTGCAGAGTTCAGATCGGATTGTTAGGAGTCTGGTAAGTGTTTTCTTGTTTGTGTGGTGTGTTTAGGTATGTTTGTGTGTCTTGTATGATTTGCTGTTGCGCTGGTGTGTTTGGAGTGTCTGTTCTGGGTATGTGTTCGCGATGGTTTCTGGTAGCCATCGCGTTGTTGAGTGTAAGTATTGGAATGTTTAGGTGTGGCTTTTTTAACGTTTTTGTTAGCTCTTAGAGGGAGTTGTCATATAGGTTAAGGGCGGCAAATTTTAGGATTCATGTTGTGTTTTGGTGATTTTTCATTTGTGTTCTGATTAGTTTGTTGAAGGCGTTGTCTCTATTGGGGAAATTGGGTCCTCTACCATAGCCTTTTGGTGTGGTTGCGTTGTGTTATTTGCTGTAGTGTGTATTGTGGGAGGTTGAGTTTGTGTTGTTTTTATTTTACGTGTGTGTTTGTTTTTTGCTGTGTGTATTGCATACGTAAGTTGCACTTCTTCGTCAAGTTCATGTTATGTTTATTGGGACGTGTTTGTCTGAAGTGTTACCAGTGTATTTGTATGATGTGATTGTTTTTGCTATGAGTTCTGTTTGCTGATTATATGTATGGAGAAGCTGATGAGGTTATAACCTGAGTTTAGTTCGAGCAGCGATTGTCGTAAGAGGGTGGGAGGGGGAGGTTAGGGACGTTTTTGTTTATGTTGATGTCGATTGTGGTTGGTGTACTTCTGTTTTGTGGGTAGTGTGTTGGTGTGTGTGGGAGGATGATGATGGCAACGTGTGAGTGTGTATTTGTTGAATGTGTAGACGTTTGTGTTGTTTCTGTTTCAGTCCCAGTTTGCGTGCTTCGCATTCAGATCTCTGATCAATAATGTTTTGTTTTTGTGTGACAGTGTAGTGAGATCTGTTAGTGTTATGTTGTTTTGTGGTGTCTGTTGTATGCAGTGAGAATTATGGTGTTGTCTGTAAGTTTTATGCTAAGTGTTTCTAGTGTAGAGTTTGGTGTTTGTATTAGGGTGTGTGGTATATTGTTTTTGACTAGTATTACAACGCCTTCAGCCGATACCAGTCCTTACATTGTCCGATGAGCTCTGTAGGTTGTGTGTTTTGAATTTATGTGTAGGTGTAAGTTTTGTTTCATTTAGCAACATGATGTGTATTTTGTGTGTGTCAAGAAAGTGATTAAGTTTCCCTACTTACCCAAAATCTCACTGGCGTTCCAGGAACTGATGTTTATTGTACCTTTGTTTTTAAATGTTATATGTGCGTACATTTTTTGTGAATGATAAGATGGAGAACTGCTCTGTTTTATTTGCGGCTTTACTCAATGCCTTGCTGAGGTACTGCCTGTAGCATGTTTGATATATTAATAAGATAGGACAGTTTCTCCATCTTCTCGAAGAGTTCAGTGACGTCGTCCATCTCGTGCCACGATGTTTGTTGTTTGGGTGCGAGTAGGGGATAAGGTCCTGGCTTTTGGGTGTGATTTCGGATAAGAGTAGAAGTCTGTGTGCTTGAGGTGGTGTATTGGTTGAGGTACGGATATGCCAGTAATTTTTAGCTGTGTTTTTGTTGGTTGTTGTTTTTGTTTAAGTTTTTGTTGGTACACCGAGCAGTTAACGCTGTTGGTAGGGTGTGAATCCCGGAGAATCAATCCCCGCAGTTAGCGCAAGTCGATCCCATGTTATTTTAGTATGGTTGATGTTGCGTTTAATTGTGTAAGTGTGTGTGTTGTAGTTACCAGAAATAGGGGTTGCCTAGTGTTTCCTATGCGAAAACCCTTTTCGCGACTTTTTGTGTGCGGGGATTGGGGTGGTCGTTGTCATCATTATCGGATTCGTTGGTGTCGTTGCTGTCTGTCAGGGGTTGATATTTATTGTGTGTTTTAGTTATTTTTGTTTTCGGTTGCTCTGGGGGTTGGGCCGATTTTCGCGGGACCTTGAACAGTCGTTCATCGTTCGTCTCGCTTCGCTAGTGCACCCTACCAACAATTGGTGGTTGCTTGGGGGTGAATCGTTCACTTATCCGGTGTACATGAGCTGTTGTTGGTGTAGCTAGTGTGGTTTTGGTGGTTAGAGTTGTGCTTATGTCCACCTCCATTGCAGCTAGGGTTCGAGCTTTATTTTTGTGGGTATGATGTTATGGACTTTTACATGCTCCACTTCAGATTAAGATGTGGATGACGACGACAAATCGTCCTCCTTCTGATCGCTTTTCCGCCTTTAACCCTTAGGTCAGGCGGGTTTACGGGCTATTTTACACTTCGAAATGTCGCTTTGCCTTTTTTTTTGGTACTGCCCGCATATACTATACTTGATTTATTTTTGTTCTTGTTTGATTTGTTTGGTTTGTTTTGTCTTTATCAGTTGTTTGGCGTAGCATTAAGTGAACGAATATTGATTTGTGTGATAGTTTCGTAAGACAATGATTTACAGAAAAGATAACATTTGAAAAATGTTGTTCTAAAAATACATGTTCAGTATTTTGATAAGTGTACTACAATTTCCTTCCATAAAACTATAAGAATAGGCATTTCCAAAATGAATTATCTAAAGTGTCTTCCAATGCACAATTTTACACGTAGAAGGTATCTTTGGTTTAGATAAGAAGGACTTAAAATATTAATTTTAAACATTCAAGAAAATATAATTATTCATTACATTAGAAATTATTATAGCCGAACATTTATTTTGATGCAAGGTTAGGTGTGTAAAATGGTGTCGTTGATGAATGGAAATAAATGTTTGGTTTGGATAACTAAGCATAAAAGTGTGTGACTGCAGGGAAATAAATTTGTGGTTGGAGTATGGGCAGTGCGATATTGTCAGCAATGTCATATGTAGCAAAGGTGAGAGCTAAATGAGATGGTATGGTCATTTAGAAAGATTGTCGAATAAAAGATTTACCAAACAGATTTACATGGGAGAGATAAATGGTATGAGAATGCGGGGTCGTTTTTGGAATAAGTGGATAAATATGACTGAGAATGAATTGCACGAAAGAAATGCTGTGAGCAAGTGAAATGGAAGAGCGTGTATGAAGAATATAATGAATTTGAATAAAGAAAATGAAATTTGGAAAGACAGAGAAATGCGAAAGATTTTCATGATGTGAATGTATTTAAGAGGCTTTCTACCAACCCATGTAAAATGAACTTAAAATCTAACAAAATATTTATATATATTATTTTTGTATATTTTACTAATCTTTGAAACGCTTTTTAACTAAAATAATTTTTGACAATAGCTATTTAAATTAATTGGCCTATTAAAGTTTTGACAGCTATAGTAAGTACGATTTATTAAATTTTATTTCCCCGTATCTGTGTAACTATGACAATTTAAAAATAGAAAAGTAAGAAATTCAATAGTCTTTTTCTTGTAACTGGTATAATTTTTGAAGAGACACACACACACACAACCACACACAGGTGGAATTCCGAAAATAATCAGACTTGCCTCAAGGAAGGTCAAAAGGTGTATTTCCGTTAAAATCTTGAGTTCGAACGTTTTCATGATTACAATACTGTCTTATATACAATCGTAGAAGAAATTAATTATTAGAATTTAGTTTCTTAAAACGAAATACCAAGATGAAACATAAAGACGGTAAAATTATAATGTATGTAACTTTATAATATGTATAAAGTAAAATAATATCCAAAACAATACAATTTTACTTAACTATAGAAAAATGGACAGAAATACAAGTAATATTTCTAAATTTAATAATATTAAATGATTTTTACGTGTAATTGTATGTTTAATACCGAGTAAAATCATTTATTATTTACATTGTATTATTTATTACATGAATAGTTATTAATTATTATTAATAATATTTATGTTATAGTTAAGTTCTTCCACATTTACGTAGCATAAGAAATTTACTTTTATACACAAATTAAACATTAAAACCGTTTTATAATTATTTAATAAATATACTTTTAAATATAAATAATTTGAAGATTGAATAAGTGCATTCGAAACTTATGCACTAATTACTTTCAGGGTGTCTTTTAAATAAACTATATAAACAGAATAATAATAATATAATTGTTTGTGTGACAATTTATTTTCTTGGGTCGATGGCAAATTATATAAAATTATTGACGTTTTGCTCAAAGTTAAAGTGGATAGCTCTGTGCGTTCATACCTAGTTAAAGAGAGATGTGCTCTGTTTCCTTAAAATACCTATTTATTTAAATTTATTTTATTATAAGGTTCTTTATATGTTTTTTTCATTCTATATATTGGTTTTGGGGTTATATTGAATGACAACAAATATAATTTTATTAATCAAACGTAGTATTTTATTATAAGTGGTCTCGGAAGGTATAATAAATACTAGACGACTATTAAAACAAAAGTAACAGTTCAGTGCTTCAACCCTATCTCTTTATCATCCACACTATTTATTATTTCTGTGACACTGGTCCTTATCTTATAGTTTATAAAGAAACCATAAATCTATCATAAGTAGAATAATAATATCAAACTAAAATATAGACTAAATATAAACATACCAATAGATTAACTTTTGTATTCATGCATAGATCATGATAATCTAACACTATACTTTTAGTAATAATATCATAGTATTTCACATAATCGTCAATCAACGACTGATCTAAAACTACATTATATTAGGAATCTAGTATTCATTTGCAAAATCATCTTTATTTCATATGAGACATATGCAACTGGCAGTCTACGCAATACCAACTTTGATGGTTTATGAGTTAAGTGAGGCAACAATATGTTAAATCTCGAATTTTTCAATTTATATGAAAACTAAAAAAAAAAACCCCCGGCTATAATAATTGCTTATATGTTGTATGAAAACTTGTATATTTTTGAATGTTTAATTTTTTTATATATCCTTTCCATCTAAACAAAATATACCTACGACGTATAAGAAAGTGCAGTACAAGATGCTTTTAATAGGAACCTAGAATAATAAGTAATAAAAAACACCGCATTTTCTTCTCTGTTTAACAAAGTATAATTTAGGTTACAAATATTATGAAAATAAAAATAATAATACAAGAATGTTTATATTCAGATATTTTGAAACAATAAACAACATTCATTGATACAAAAGTTATATCCTTGTTCTTTAATGCAAGTATTCTAACGTTGGACATGATGTGTACGAACATCCCGAAGCTTATTTGGAGAAATGAGTTGAAAGCATAACGATTTCGCTGTTTCATATGCTCTGAATCAGCGTATGTATCCTGGTATCCTATTTCGTTTACATACTCTGGTAGATAGAAATCAAGAAAGGTGAGACAGTACCATTTCGAGCATGAAATTGCACCACCTTAGCCTGTCTATTGTTGTCACCACTGATTATTGAAAAATTTTCGAACAAATCTTGTGAAATGTGGAGACGTACTATCATGTTATAGCATCATATTTTTACGGTTATTTAATAGAATAATCTCTAACAATTTAGGTGGTTTTGTATTAAAAAATCATAAATAAACACCATCATTCAATGGACCTTCGAAGAAAATATAGATATACTTCTGCCACCCTAAACTAACGTTTAGGGTTCGTATTCTATATCCATCAGGCTTTCAATGGCATAGTAATGCATATTATACCTATTAACGCAACCATTATTTTTAAACGTAGCCTCATCAGCAAATAAAAGCTTACGTTAAAGTTTCCTACGTCAAATTATAAAAACCAATTCTCTTTTTAAAATGGTCCTTGTATGAGGTTGATGTGATAAGGATGAAACTAGCGTTTATTAAGATATCTTGAAGCAGAATATTAACTGTTATTTAATATATAAATTTACTGGGATGTAATTGTATGTGGATACTCATAAACAGAAGCCAACAGCAGTATTTGAATTTCTTCGTTTACAATAAATATAGAGTTAACATGTTTGGGGTGTTCCATAGATTCAGTTTCTAGAAAAGTGTTCATAAATTCGGTTGCTGTTCTCCAGGAGCTATTTCTAAGTAAGTTTCTGGTTTCCAAACCTTCAAGGTGGGCGTAAGTTCAGGACAAATTTTATATTCTTAAATAGGTTACTAAGCAACAATTATGTAACAATAAATACATTTAGTAACAATTTTTTTATATTGTTTATTATTACCATAAACAATATTTCCTATGTTTTCATTGTTGTTTATTATTGCTATAAACAACATTTCTTATATTTCTTTATTAAACGAGTTGGTAACTAAATACATTATTTGAAAATTATTCACTATGAACAGTTACATCAACAACATGTTCAAATTCTTTGTGAGAATATTGAATAATTTTAGGACTTCTCTCCATTCCAAATAACTACGTTTATATTTGCATTTAATAACATAGGTGTTTGCCTCCACTTGTTTGGTTAAAACAATAATTATTTATTATATATTAGGATGACTAGAAATTTGTAAGTTTTTAGATAAATTAAATACCCTACGAAATGTATATTCTTAATAACTAAAATATTTTGAATATGTTACTAAATTTAAAAAAAAAAATCTTTCAATTTGTGATAAGCGATTTCAAATGCCAAATACTAATATATTTTACTCTAATTTATATTCCTGTTACGACATTAATGGACATAGTTGATAGGAGTTAAACTACAATACCTACATAACTATGACAACATAAATAAGAATATTATGATTTTCAATAACAATTTTCTTGTAACCGGTTCACGTTTTTCAAAAACTTTTCAAACAAAACTTATTCAAAATTGTGTTATCTTTAACTTTAATTGCTATTTTGGAACTATAACAAAAACAACAAAAAACTACTTGTCGATCCAATTTAAATACTATTTTCCAAAATAGAAGGTTTTCTTAGCGAGTCATATACAAATCTTAAGTTCAAAGTTTTATGATTATAATTTCAACGGCTTTGGCTGTAGAACGCATACATGCACACACTCTACTCACTAACTGACTCACACACAAACGCATACACATTCGGGAACCAAATAGAAGATATTCTAGAAATAAACCATGTTTAGCAATATTCATAAAAAAAAAACTTAGAAATTAAGTGTTGTAGAAAAATAAAGGTTTAGGTTTTATTGGGAAGGGTGACACTCATTTGGCCTTGCGGTTACTTTTTGGCCTTTTTCTTTTACGCATTTTTAAATCGGAGAAAAATGATTTACAATCTTGACCGTAAGGCAAAATGAGTGTGGGAATGTACTTACTTAAAATCGTTGTTTGTGAAAAAAATGTAAAGAGTTTTCTGCCACCACATATGATGGGAATAGGCATGATGTTATGTATGTATGTATGTACGCCCGCTCATAATATTTTCTAATATAGTATGTCTAGAATGGCTATATTTCTGAATGTTTTAATTTCTTAATAAGCTCTCTATCTAACAAAATATACTGTCTGCGTATAAGAAAGTTCAGTGCAGTACACTGCAAATGGATTAGTTTTTAAATGAACTTAACTGACTAGATATTTATATATATATAATATTTTAAATATTTTACTAACCTTTGTAACGCTGCTTCACTAAATTTATTTGTGACAGCAGATGTTATATGTGAAAATAAATAAGTCTATTTAAAACAGTTGACATGCATAGTTGATGTGATTTTTTATATATAATTTCTCTTACCTACGTAACTATGGCAATATAAATAAGATAAAGAATAGCAATTATCTAGTAACTCGTACCCTTTTATACAAAATGTTTCAATCAAAAGTTGTTCAGAATACTAATATCTTTTAATTTTAAAATAACTATTTCTTTTCTATAAGTGCAGTTGTTTCAGAGATATTGCAGAAACTGCCAAAATTGGCATAAGTAAACATACATTTCCGGTTTGAATATGCGTTTCAAAAATAAAAGATTTTCTGTGAAGACATATACAAATCTTAAGTTTAAAGTTTCATAATTCTATCTTCAACAGTGTAGGCTATAGAGCGTTCAGGCACACAGACACACACAGACGTTATTCCAAAAATAATCTGACTCGCTTCAAGGAAGGTCAAAAAGAGTACTTCCGTTAAAATCTCGAGATTGCTTTTTGCATGATTACAATACTAACTTATTACTTCGTATAAGAAAGTAAAAATGAAAAGTATCTTTTCTTGTGTCTATATTTATTACCGACTGAATATTAATTTACAAAAAGCGAACGCAATAACAAAATGTAGGTCTGAAGACAGCTAAAGTGAAACATTTAATTTGACATATAAAAAGATATCATAAGAAGATATGTCATGGTCATGGCTACTTAAAAACACATCCAGACATCACTTGAGAAGTTTTCAG
Organism: Nebria ingens riversi; assembly: GCA_018344505.1. NCBI lineage: Eukaryota > Metazoa > Arthropoda > Insecta > Coleoptera > Carabidae > Nebria > Nebria ingens. The sequence continues at coordinate 21,943 of JADQWA010000382.1, forward strand.
TTTTTTGTATCGTAGAGTTCTGCCGTTCTCTGGTGAAAGATATTATTTTTTTATTGCACCAATAAATAGAATATCTGGGAAGATACGTCAAACAATACATCATTGTTCTTCGTCCGAAAAAAATATTTCACCTATTCCTGAGTTTCAATAGGCAGTTGCTTTTCTTTGTATTATAAATTATTTAGCCGACCACGTATTAGATATTCTACGACTGTTTGAGTGCTTTATAAATAGTGCACTGCGTTCTCAACTTTATATTTTCCTCGTTCGTTTTGTATACCTATATATTTGCAGAACTAAATTATATATTTCGTGAGCAATTTTGTTATTGAGCTTATCTTAATTTAATATGTAATCAGGACTATAGAATAATATACTGCGTTCATAATTAGTTATTTGAATTGCTGAACCAAATTCGTATATGTATAAACATTTGCCACTCACTAGATACAAATAAATCATGTAATATGTTCTATTAAATATGTGTTGTCAAATTAAGTAGTTTATTTAAAGTCAAATTCTTATATATTCCATATTGTAAATTTTAAATAAATTTTATACACAAAGAGTAATTTTGTTAGTGTAGTATCAATATACTCTACGGCATATTTGACATTTTCAAATAACTTCCGGACAATTAATTACTTTGATGGCACAGAGCACAATACGAAGAAAATGGTTTTACAAATTTTTATTAAAATTTAATATTAAACTAGAATATATAATATATATAGGACTGTAAGTGACGTGAGTTAAATTGGTGAATATTCAGGTAATTTTCTTATGCCATATGGACTGGAACTAAAGGCGTATGATTAAAGAATAAAATATCTTTCTATTTTTCAGAGTTTTATTGAAAATTTGCTTGTCACAGTAAATTCATTACTTTACACAAAAGAATTCTTATATAGCTCCATCGTTTTCCATTTCCAGAATTTAATTGAGTGTAGTTAGTTTCATTGATTCAAGTTATTATCATTATTTACTAAATTCTTTACGCGCTTGGTGAGTATTTGAATTTGTTTGTTACAATATTGCCAAAGTATTCACATACCTCAGATACTGTTTTAAAATTATATTTCGTTGCAGAACATATTCATACGTTTGTTTGGCAATGTAAATAATTACATTCTGCTCATCTAATGCATATTTAATTATTACTTTTTTATTTCTTATTTATGTAATTGAGGTGAACCATCAGGCTCGTTTAGAAAAACATCGTGCTTATCAAATGAAAATTAAAAAAATACC
>JADQWA010001201.1:0-130000 GCA_018344505.1 Nebria ingens riversi
CAATGGAAAATAATTTTGATCAAGATCGAAGACATATTTTTTTTGTTTCAGAAGATGTTTTTTTAGACTCTCTTAATAAAATCTAAAAACTGGTTGTAGATATAAAATTGCGCGTTTCAGGGAATCATTGGCATGGATTTGTTAATACGAAAATAAATTTTCAAATCGGTTGAACCATGTGGGAGCTACAGCTCTGTAAGTACTTATAGCAGAAAAGAGATCGTAATTTGAATAGAATTTTTTTTATCTGCGATTAAGTCCAAAATATGTTTATATCATTATTCGAAAGAGCTGAATTCAAATGGGCCATCAGGTATGCTGAAAAACGTCTAGTTTATAAGTTATTGACTGAAAATAAAGTAATTATTCACATCATTAAAAAATGTTTTAAAAAATAGTAAATACAGCAAATTATGCAATTTTTTTTAAAGAATGATGCATTACAAAAATGAAGTCGATTTTTTAAACGCACTATAGAATGACCTCAATGAACGATAATTATTCAAAATTGAAGGACGTATCAATCTTAGATTTTCTTTAATTCTGCTTTCCGTACATCGTTGTTTTCATACATTTCACTGCCCAAGTCTATCGCCTTAAGGCAGATCCATCTTGGCAGGTACCCGGAGTCTTATCCTTTCATTCCAGCCTGAGTTATTTCACAATTTTAGATGTAAAAAGAAGCTTTGTTCCCGGCAAAAGGATTTAATTAGAGGAGGTCGTGACCAACGGCGCCCTTGTCATTACCTTTTCAAAAGCATTTCCGTCAAAAACCCACCCTTCTTAGCTTCTTGTACAAAGCAAGAAACTCTATTTATATACAAATGAAACGTAAACATATCTTCTTCGCAATTGGGATTTCGGCAGCTCCTTGTATCAACACAATAGTATCAATTACTCATTTCTATATAATAACGACGGAAAACAATTTGGATTCATACATTTTTCAATTATACAGCGTTTCTATTTTATTTGAGAGATGATTGAGAAGAATTTCAATGATTTTGTTGTCAAACGTTGATCGCCTTATAAAAGTATTTAAAAATTCGTAATAACTGATTGGAAATATAATCTGATTTGAATTTGCAAATAATTCATTTTTCCGATTGATTTCAAGTAGATTATAGGAATGTAGTATATCTACTATTGATTTTTTATCCAAATATTCAGAAAACTGAAATGATTTTATGTTTATTTTCACACAGTTATTTCGTAACTTATTCATTGCGTGAATATATTTTAATTTGTGTATTTATATCTCAAGCTGAGAATTCCAAACATTAAAACACGCATTTGTTTATATAATTATATTTTTTAAACAATAATTTTAAATAATTTTTCTACTAAATTAATCAAAGGTCTTTTAGCGATAATAATAATAATAAGTATCCAGTAATAGTAATTCTTTGAGTAGTTTTAGTTTAATCTTAGGTAGATTGTTTTTACCAAAAAAATTGCGTGACGAAATTTGTATACCTAAGGAAAAAACATCGTTACTAAAGCAAACAAATATATCATGAAAAAAATGAAATTGCAGATTGTATTGTAAATAAATAATAGAATGGAAACACTAGCATGGATAAAGTGATTAAAAGTTTATAAAAGTATAATTATAAACTTAAAGTGATTAAAAAGTCAAACTCGGACCGGTCTCGTTTTTCGTGTCAGATAACAGAAGCAATGGGGAAGGGGGTGAGTTCTGTCATGGTTATATAGGGGTACAAGCTCGTTATGGTGCACGCGCATATATCAACTATGCGTGCTTAAACCGCGAGTCACGGACAACCTAATCAACACATGCATGACTAATCATTGCAATTATTATTATTACATTGGTACTATATTTAAACTTTCGTGGTATTCAACACAATATTACTCATATTATTCTTTGAGTTAAAATGTTGCCTACTTATGTTTCATATTTCACTAATCCTTTCCGATATTAATAGTTTATTATCCTGTTAGTACGTACACAGTAGTTGATAATTTCAAATTGTGGAACCATTAAAGATAATTTTCTAATCTATTATTTTCTGATCAATATTTATTGTCGATTAAACAAATATTTTAGAAGCATCATACCATAAAATATATCACAGAATAACAACACTAAAAATGCTGATCTATCTGAAACGTAAATAAGAAATCGGTTGAGCTAAGGAGATAAAAGAAGGACCAGCAAATACTGATGGCTAGAAGAAAAGAAGAGGGCAAACGCAGTTATGAGAGGAGTCTTCCACGGTATTTTATAAAATCTGAAGAGAAGAAAAAATACTGCCGTCGAAATATTCGATGATTTGAATAGAAAGGGCCATTATCGTAGATGCATTACTGGTACTGCAAAGCTAGTAAGTAACATCATCATTACTGAAAGTATTTTTAAGATTGCACGGAATCTTGACTTGTAATCCGTTTTTTAAATATTTATTTCGGAAATAGAAGAAATAGCCAAAATGTTAAATAATTGTACTTCAAATAAAACACAGTTATCGATAAAGATACTATATCTAATATTCAGGTTATTTTCATCTATTGTCATCTCGTCAAGTAACACTTATGATACGGTCGTTCCGTTCTAGAGTTAAGCAAGGAAATCGATAGGTCTCGCAAAGAAGACGTTGTAGCTCCGGCTCGCAAACCCTATTTCCGTAACCTGACCCTGCTAATCCCGTCATATGTCGCTATCCGTGATCCGTCCTGTGTGAGCCCAGCATCAGCTTTTCTTCCCTCACTCACTGATACCATAGCGCACCACCATCACAGCGCCAACGGAATCTGATATTCGTTCCGCGTGATATTCGTCGCCTTTCATCTTAACTCTAATGCGTTTTTTAGTCTACATTTGACACTTCGTGATTGTAATTCGAAAAGTCAAACGAAAACCTTTTTTGAGTCGATACACAAACCAACGACTGCCGCGTTTACATTACTACTTGTTCTGTTGTACTACTGTTTGAAGATACATCAACGCTAATCGATCGTCAACGGAGGATCGAGGATGTCGGAGGATAAGTCGAAATAATAACGTTGATTATATATATTTGGAGTCAAGATGTATCAGCTGACTCTATAGTTACGAACTGCAGGAGGAAAGTCAGGCGCCCTAATTTACCACCAACATAGTTATTATAAAGTTAAGAATTTGATTTGATAAATATAGTACCTAATTTTAAAGAAAATTATCTCAAATATTTATGCTAGTTTTATTTAAACTATTGTGAACTATGATGGATGATTAAATATGTTTTTCTTTTTGTTCCAGCAACAGAATTTGATGCACAACAAACAGCCTACAGCCGGTTGGTCCTTTTACCACATCTACGCTACGATACGACAGATGAACCAGCAAACAGCCTTTACCAACATCAACCACTTTCTTGCAGCAGGCCAGACAATTCCTAATGCCGCCGCAAGTACTTATCGTTAGCGGTCAAATGGTTCTACGCCTTGCAAATAAGGACATAATTATAAAAATCATTTCACCCAAGATTTAGTTACTAAAGTCTTGAAATATCTGTCTTCTTTGTCCGTAATATACATTTCTACATCACTCAGTCAATCTCGAGCAAATAATAAAATTCTTGAATAGCGATTACTTCTGCAAGCGTATTTCACTCTTTCATAAAAATGAATAATTCATTTTTATGAAACATCGCTCTCTACTGAATTATACAAACACGATTGTTATTGTACTTCTGTCACCATTTCGATATGAATGGTGTAGTGCATTATATTCGAACAGCGCACAATATTCGATACCAGGTCTTGATAAAGACGCCAACTCACATTGCTACATAAATCTTTTTTATTTTTACAGATACCAATCATGGAGTGCAATTAGTTTTGGTTTTTCGTGATGAACATACTTTAAAGTAAGTTATTACATTCTAGCATACATTCATGAAACATGAATTTACAGTTGCTTTTCTATTTTATGCACAATTTTGCGACAAGAAAGATCAAGAGAGATATATCAAAATGTTACAATAACTTCTAGATATATCCCAAATACTATTGTATAGATTAAATAGTTTAAAAGTTATACGATTTTTAATTAATTAAATCTTACATATCTGAATCGAATTTTTCTCAAAATTTTCCTTTCTACTGTAGTTATGTATCCATTTTCAACAAGCTCTCGATTCATCCTTCATTTGCATTACTTTCGATATTCTACTATCAATATTTAATCATATCAATTTTGAGTTAAATTGAATATGAAAATATGAGCCCTTGTGTTTGTCTATAAACGTTTTAGCTGAATTTACTTCTGTTATGTAGACCATATCTCACGCTTTAGCAATAAATTAATATTTCCAAATAATACAAATAAATTACCTTTACAAGTGGATATCGTATTCAAAAGATGCATTTAAAACGGCTTTTATAATTTATAGATAAAATAAATCATTCTATAAACGGAAAATAAGAAAATCGATAAACCTCATTAGGTGTATATATATATATATATATATATATATATATATATATATATATATATATATATATATATATATATATATATATATATATATATATATATATATATATATATACATATATATATATATATATATATATATATATATATATATATATATATATATAATATAATATATAAAAGAATTTGTTTGCTTAAATCATTTTCTACTTTGCATTAGCTTAAAATATTGGACAATAGGCAATATTTCATCTCGAGCTGCCTGCCCGATATAGTGCGTTTGTAGTCCGTGTCGTACCCATCACATGCAGAGTCGGTTATTTGAGTGTCGTCTTTTATGTCCTCTTCTGGTTGGTTGAGTCTGGCGTTATGCAGAAATCAGGATAACGTGCTACAGATGTAACCGATTCAGTCCAGGGCGACACTAAAATGAAATCAAACTCTATAAGAAGATATATATTTGTTCTTCAAGATTGGCTTACTATAGCTGACCCTTTATGTCAATTCTAGAGTATTTATAATCAGTTGCTGGTATCACATGTTATTCGATATGTGCAACTGTTAGGATCTTTCGAAAAATGTAAAATGATTACCTATATATAATAAATTAATTTGATGTCAAATGCGTAATTTAATTGTTCATTCTGTTAACAGAACTAAGCATTCTGAACCATTTTAATCATAATACAAAAAAGTGGATTTACTCTCATGTACAATTTAACTAAAACATTCCCAAAAAAGAATTTGTTTTCCAACCAGAAGACAAGCTATACATAATAACTACACTATATATTCAATGGAGATCATATTTGAAAAATACAAGGTTGTATATGTGTTTTGTATTTGAGAACACGTTTCAAAAATATATAGCAGCGGGATCTGCAATCTCCAAATAACCGGAGTACGTGCTCCTGCTGAACAAAGCTCAGCGAGCACAGTAGTACGATGTGTACATACGTAAGAATATATAGGTACTACCGACAATTTCGAGCTTTTAGTAAAAGTGGCCAACCAGCGGTGCTCATTAGCTCTATAGTGCGAATAAGTGAAGTGATTTGGAACTTTAATAAAGATGAGAGAGACCCACTTTCATTTCGTGATACACATATGAATTACCTTATTTTTTCTCCATGATTGGTACGTTTTATTTGCACGCTTACACCACAGTACCTACTACAAGTGAGTTGAACTTTTATTTTCAGCACTAGCAATTCTCATTTCCTTATGATGCATAATAACCTACGCTCTTTGAATAATTAATTTTAGTCCAACCCGAATAGTATTTGTTCTTAAAAAAATACTTAATCACAACAAATACAAAATAATTAGAAAATTTGTTCCATTAGGATTATTAAACTTTCAAAAAGCAGATGCTAAGACTAGGTAATATAGTAAATATAATAATGATACACTATTTTTAGAGCCCTCTTTAACAGAAAAGCTATTTTATAGCATTTGTATAAATTTACAGATAGCTATATATTTGCAATAATTCAAGATTGTGCTAAAAATGTGGTCAATAGCAAAACTGAAAGCTCGTGTTTTAAATTGTAGACGCCAGAGTATATCGATTAACTTTTTTACGGATTTGCTCTAGCCATTGCTGCAAAATCGCATACTAACTTCGACTAATTATTGCTTATTTAGCACCAGAAAAGTTCAAACTAACTAATTTACTGCGTTACCGAAAGCTCGATGTCCAAACGAAATTGTTATGAGATGGATAAACAAATGACAAAAGAATTTATAAAAGGCCTATTTAAACTATTATAATGTTTAAACATATGAATACAAATCGGTTTAAGTTTGTTATTAATCTGGATTCATAAATGTCTAAAAATCAGATCATTTGTACTAAAAAAATATCTATAAACATGATTTTATAAATAAAATTATGACTCAAAGTCTCGAGGATTTTCACATGAAGTTTTACGCTTTTTAACGCAATCATATGCAATCTCTATTATCCAAGGTATTCCACATAGCAATAAAAGTAATGTGAAAGAATGAATAAGTCCGGAATCGTCTTCCGTCATTTCGGTTGCTAGAGCTAAAATATTATATAAATTTAAATATTGTATTTAAGTTTAATGAGATAAAATTTAGTATGTATTTACTAGAGAATGGTCCTAGAAGCAAACTAATGACACCACATATTGTAAGATACATTCCAAATGCTGCAGTAAATTTATCGGGTTCATGCTCCGCCAAAACTAGGGGTGGTAATACTTGAATTGTACACCGAATTGCACCTATAAGGATACACATAACCATTTGACCAGTATATCCACTAACAGAAATAAATCCTAAAAAAAATACACATGTTTTATATCAAAATAAATCCAAAAAGTACAGTGAATGATACAGCTTTTATAGGCACCAATTCATATTTTCCCATATTTACAGATTGGCAGAATTATTAGTGAACATCGTAACCACAACTTACCAATTCTTAAAACAACGGTGACCATAGTTCCGAATAGGAATATATATCTAGTTTTGACCGTTAAAAATCCAGTCAATATTGAAAGAAGCATCCTACCCACAAGATCTGCTCCCATAACCAGAGTCATTGTATACGCAACTTCTGATTTGCTAAAGTCCAAATGGTGAAGAATCATTGGTAATAATGAGAGAAACATCACATCAGACATAAACGAGAACGATATACCGAAAGCTATATTAACATATCGGATATCTTTCAATAATGATAACTCTAAAAATTCGGATATGGTGCGCCTGTAAAATAAATACAAACTTAATTTACTTACTTCATTAACTGTTTGTTTTATTACCAGAATTTATTTATTTTAGTATCTGTTAAATTTCCATCATGCATTTCCGATAGTAATTTCATAGGATATTTCTCCTTATTGGTTTGGTTTTGAAATAATGTTTTTTGTTCTTCAGTTAACATATTTACTTTATCGGGAATAGTATCATCACTTTTCTTTTGGTGAAGATTGGAAATTTCTAAATAAAATCTTATACATTATTATTTTTTACTAAATTAAATAATAACTCGATAAAAAAAATTGAAACTATTTTAGTAATAGACGAAACTGAATTATAAATAAATTGTTCGATTAGTTGCATTATTAATTATTATTAAAATCAAATTTCTTTAAAATGTCATGCAAATCTTATTAACAGTAAATAAAATAATTTAGTTTCAAAAGTGTGACAACCTAAAAGCTCATGTTCGTTGTAACAAACTTTCTTCATGTGATATTCAACTGGTTGCAATGTGACCATTGAAAGAGTTGCATTTAAACTGATAGCCGCAAATATAGCCACAGTTCCTCTGTAGCCAAATTGATCCATGCAATATTTTGCAAGTAACGGGATCACCATAACAACTGCAGATGTAATCATTTGTGAGATTCCCATCATAAAATTTCTTTTAACAACAAAATACTCGTTGAATGAGCCAAATGAAGCGGGGAGCAATAAACCAAAACCAATGCCTAAAATAATTTAAAACACAATAATATTAATACAAAATATTAAACGCCTGATTGAAATACATATTGATTTGAAAACAACGATAAATTTCAGTTCAATACGAACTTATATATTAATAAATATATTTGACTAAGTTATAAAACTAAAAATCGCGAAACTTTTTTAAACTTTTATAAAATTAAAGCAGCAGCTTAGCATATATGTAGTTTAATCTCGTTAGTCATTAAGTGTTCCTAAATACCTTGTAGAAAACCAAATGACATTATCATTTGTGGTAATGAAGTGGCAAAAATCGTGAAGAAATGTCCGGCAAAATAAATAAGACCACCCGTTACTCCTATTCTTCTATAGGAGTTTTTCTTTAATAGATGATTAGTTATTAAACCTATTGGGAGCAGACCTCATTCATAAATTTCCGCGAATATAACAAACTACATACCCATAAAACAACATGTAGTGTTAAATACAGAAAACAATATTGTAGTTCCGCTGGCTTCATCGCCTATGGTTCTCAAGAAATCACCATAAATAATTCCAAATGCAGAAAGCGAACCAACAGTGACACACTATAGATGTAATGTAATTTTAGTATGACTTTGTGACAATTATTCAAATCAAGACAAGATTAAGAGATCTTTACAGCAACAGATGATCGTTAACTAACTAAAACAGGGTCAGTGGTCCAGCGCTTCAATAATTACAGTAAATTATTAAAACACAAAATGATTGTAATTCCATTAATATTAAATGCAAAGTATTATAAAATATTGTGAAATGTTTACGGCTATAATAATTGTTAAAAGTAAACGTAAAAGGCTAAAAAGTATTTATATCGATATTTTGAATATTATTATTAAAATAGTACGGTAAGATTGACAATTACCAAAATTAAAAGATAGGATAAAATATAATAACGAAATGTGGAAAAAAATATCAAGGTAACACAATCTGAACCAATCTTTGATTGAAAGATAAACACATACAAACATGACAGACAGTCCAAAAGTAATTATGTAGCCCCATCCTCCTTCTGGTGTTTCAAACTTATATTTCCGATCACTCACTTCACATTTCAAATAATCACTACCACTATGAACAGACATTTCTTAAGATGTATTAATTTTTGTTTTTTATTCTCATATGATTGTGATAAAAATTCTATCTATGTAGGTGTTATTTACATGTAAGATGATTACTATATACATATATATTTAAGATGTTTTTGTGACATATTTATTATTTGATATAATCTTTCATATACTATCTTTATTGTCTGTTAATAAAATATTTCTAAAAAAATGTTGCATGTGGTAACTATTTTATTTCATTTTGCGTTATATTGCCAATCCAAACATATGAATATAATATTTACGGGAAACTCTTAGTGGTCATAGTATGAAAGATTTTCAATATTTCCTAATGAAAACCCTAAAAAATACCTACTGAAAATTGTTATAAAAGTTTAAGCATCAATTAGAAACTAGATATTTGATTAATGATTAGAAGTTTTACGTGTTGCTAACCAACTCTACTTAAATATAATCGTGCGTCGCGATCGCACATAAATTTCGTTTGTTAAATTAAATAGGAGTCATAAGAAAAATTTAATTTGTTTTCTTACACAGTTCCTCCACAGTAGTTTCTAGTAACTAAAAGTATAATATTATTACCTAGTGACCAAGCATTAATTTATATTAATCTTATTGTTTCACCTGTGTTAGTAATGCCATTCTATTTATACAATGATAACACAAATTTATTTCGATAATTATAGCTTTATCTTTTATAATAGTTATTGTGATAAAGAATTAGGTGAGTAGTACTACTTCATAAGCGGAATTGGTGGTAAGTCGCATATATAAGGTATTTATTTTGAATTGGCGACTGTAGAAAAAGAACAAGAGAGTTTATGAATATTTCAATAAAATAGATTTCGTATTAAGCGTTTTTTGTTGGTAGTGCTTCAACACAATTTCCATTATTTTATGTAAAATAAATTATAATAATAAGTATTGAAACTTTAGGTATTGCAATTCTCTCAAATGTGAACATTGTAATGAAATAATTTTTATTCTGTTTGTTTAGGTCACTTAACAAGATGGGGCTAATATTTGAATGTTATAGTATGGACATAATAGCAGTAGTTATCGCTTTACTTTGCACTATAATTTCATATTTCAAATATTCATACACATATTGGTCCAAGAAAGGAGTAGCATATGTTCCTCCTTCAATTCCATTCGGCAATGCGGGTGCTATGATCTGCCAAGAAAAAACCGCTGGTGAAAACATTTTGGATCTATATAAACAACTCAAATCTCCAGGACGAAGATGCGCAGGATTATATATGTTTCAGAAACCAGAACTAGTAATTCTCGACCCAGAATTGGCCAAAAATATAATGACCAAAGATTTTAACTATTTTACCGATCGCGGTATTCCATATAATGAAGAAAATGATCCTTTGTCTGCGCATTTAATAGCTCTATCTGGAATTAAATGGAAGAATTTAAGACAGAAACTAACACCTACTTTTACATCTGGCAAGATGAAGCTTATGTTTCAAACTCTAATCGGATGCAGCAATGAATTGGAAGTCATTTTGAATGAATATGTTGAGAAATCAGAACCGATTGATATCAAAGATGTTGTGGGCAGGTAATTATACTAATGTGATTTCTAACTTCTTGATTAAAAGTTGCGCTCTGCTCAACTAATTCTTTTATAAGCCAGTCTAATGTTTCCTATATCATATAATATCATAATAAATAATAGGATAGACGAGCTTTAGTCTTTTGGGTCTTTGAAGTGCAGGTTTCGTCTACAGCTACAGTTATAGGAAAATAACTTGATAATATGTATATCATATATTTATTTTTAGATTTACCACAGATATTATTGGATCATGTGCGTTTGGACTTGAGTGCAACTCATTAAAAAATCCAAATACAGAATTTCGTAAATATGGTAAAAAAGTATTTGAACCGAGCACATTTCAATTTTTAAATAGAATGGTAAATAAATGCTCTCCTGCTGTATTCAAAGCTTTAAAATTAAAAATAACCAACTCGGGAGTTCACAATTTTTTTATGAAGGTTGTGAATGAGACTGTAGAATACAGGGAAAAGAATGGTATTCAAAGAAATGACTTCATGCAATTGTTGATCAATATAAAGAATACGGGTGATGCGGATAAAGAAAAGAGTGAAGAACCGGGGAAGAGTTTGACAATGGGAGAAGTGGCAGCGCAAGCATTTCTATTTTTCATGGCTGGATTTGAAACATCATCAACTACAATGACTTTTTTCTTTTATAAGATGGCTATGCATCAAGATATTCAAGATAAAGTTAGGAAAGAAATTAATGATATGCTTGAGAATTATAACGGGAATTTAACTCATGAAGGAATTATGGAATTAGATTATTTGGACAAAGCTTTAAATGGTATATATAATTTTTTGTTATTTAGAACGAAGTCAGCTGTAGAACATTGTAAAAATGTATCTATTAATTCGGCTTGTTTTGGTTATAAAGCACAACCATGAATAATCATTAGAAGTTTAATAAATGCTATATAGTTGAATTTTAACAGAGAGTATGAGACTGCATCCAGCTGTACCATTGTTAATCAGAAGATGCACTAAAGAATACAAAATACCGGACAGTGACTTGGTTGTAGAGAAAGGTGTAATGGTCAATATACCAGTATATGGATTCCAATCAGATCCTGAATACTACCCTGAACCAAAAAAATATGACCCAGAGAGATTCAGCAATGAAGAAAAAGCAAAAAGACATCCATATACTTTTTTGCCATTTGGAGAAGGGCCCAGAAATTGTATTGGTGAGAGAGAAAATTATTATTAATTCTAATTAGTGTATAAAAATTCGAATGCAAATTAATTAATTATAAATAATTAAGAATATAAATACTTTTCTATCAAGTATAATTTACAATGTTTTATTCTAAATATTTTTAGGTCTGCGATTTGGTCTACTTCAAACTAAAGTTGGAATAATAGTTCTACTTAAAAATCACAAATTTACACTGAATTCGAAGACGAGAACACCTATTAAAATGGACCCTTCACAAATTATATTTTCAGTGCTGGGAGGCATATGGTTAAATGCAGAAAAAATTGTATAACTGAGTTAAAACGTTGTACGTAAATGTATACTATAAGTGTGTACTGCTGTTGATGACAATGCTTGTTTTTTTTTGTAATTATTTTTAACATACACTTATTGTAATACACATAGTACATATTATTTCAAAACCACATTTGGTGACCTTTCGGGATTTGTTGTATTTAATATAATAAGTAAAAATAAAGAGGATTTTGCAAAAGCTTTTACATAGACAATTTTTTTTCAACCTAAACTTTCTTTTCATAAAATTTTACTGAGAGCAGCCAACAAATAAATTAAGTTTGTAAAAGCAGAGCTGCACCAGCTAGAGTCCACTTTGCTGGTTTATCTTTTGATTTCAAGTTGAAAGTCCACACAAATGTTGGTCCTCTTGTTCTTGTTTTGTAAAGAGGACACTCGTACATATTTCTCAAATCCTGTTTATCCTGAGTGATTGCTCGGATATTCATTACAGGCAAGCTCGGAAATAATTCTTTCAAACGTGAATCCATAATAATACTAGACTGCACATCCCATCGTGCGCCTTCCATATAAAAACCATGAACGTAAGCACCATCACGAGGCGCCGATCTTTAATATAATTTAATAAAACCCATAAACAATACAGTAAAGTCCAGAATATTAAAATTCTTACGTAAAATCTTCTTTGTGTTTTTTCGTAACATCACATTGTAAGCACATTTTATCTAGAGGTAATTCATTTTTACGTGCAGTGCTTTGCATAATAGCTGTTAATAGAGATTGAGGATTGAAAAAACCTCCTAACCAAACAGATGATGGTAACTGAAATATATATATATATATATATATATATATATATATATATATATATATATATTTATCTAATTCCAAGAAATATATTTAATTATGATATTTGCAAAGAGAAGATGGTATACTTACAACAAAATCCGTAGACCAAGTTTCCAATTCTCTTATCCTTAACAATAAATCAACAAACCAAGCTGTTAACCCAAGTAATGATGGGTACGCTCTTGCACTCCAAACAGGAGGTACCTGATCCAAAAATAACGCATTTTCTAAATCTTCCATATCAGATGTTATTGTTAGTTCTCCCTATAGTTATTCAAAATCCGTACTATTATTAAAAATATATATATATTATTATACAAAATATTGTTCACCTTCAAGCCCAGATCCAACTCTTTAAGTGATTTTTTAACTTCACCTGTAAGGTAATTCATGCGCTCACATTCTTGGAACGCTACTATCACATACGGAGTTCTTTCCTCAACTTTTCCCATTATTTCTAACATATTGAAATCTTCCGGTAGTTTTTCCACCATTTCATCTATTATTTGTTTCACCTGTAATCGGAAAAATAACAAATATTCATATTTAAACATAATTATCATATAGAACTTTTGGGAGGTTTTCATTTACAATTTTTCTTTGAGCTTCTGTCTAAAGACGAAGAAATACGATTCAGAATATTGGTGCAATCTGACTTATAAATTATTTTTATTTGTATAGCAAACTTATTTAACAATTCCAATATTTTATTATGAAAATGTTAACAAAAATATTAGAAATATTAAAGCAATTAAAGAATAAATAAAAACTATCCCAATGATCTTTATATTTAATTCTAAAACTGTTACTTTATCTTCTCTAGTTATTGTTGCACTTCCAGCAGCACCTGCATCCCTTGGTTGCATCTCGAAAACTGTTTGAAATAGTTTTTCACCTGTAGTAGTTAAAAACCCGATTTCAGCATTAGGGTGTAAACCATACAAGTACGGTGTCTCAGGTGGCATCATTTCATCTATGTACGCGTGATAGCCAACATAATCTGTGTTCGGTGGAGCTGCAAATCCAGGTGCAAGTAAAAGTTCTCCGTCAACCAAATCTGGTTGTAAAAATTCTTCCAAATAAGAAATACAAAGTCGCCGATCCCAATCATCAGTTATATGTCCACCGTACATAATCTCACCAAACAAATAACGCAAGTCTTCCCAAGGAACTTTTGAGTTTGCTTCCAAATAGTTGTATAACACAAAAATGCTAATATTTAAATCACCTACGTTGAAAGGGTACACTTTGTTCCATCCTTGCGGACCAAACTTTCGTCTTTCTGCTACGACTGCATGGAAGTAGCATAATGAAAATAGTATTACTTTAAATTCTGCTTCTTTTCCGCATTGCTCTAAGGTCTCTTGATTAAAATTTGATAGAGCTTTGTGTAAATTTGCTTGCATACCTGTTGGTGGTTCATTTGTGATTTTTATGGAAGATTGCAAAATACCCTATAAAAAAATAACTAACACTTTTGAACATATTAAAAAAATATTAATATTTTTTAACATTAATATCTTATTAACATTATAGTTTTAATTTAAAAAATTCTACTCATATAAAATATAACCTGCGGTATAATATGTGCTGTCGGTGTAGCGGCAGGTTCTGCACTCATATAAACTCTATATTTTGCATTCGATCCCTCCGCATAAAACTCTAATTTCTTCTCTAAAGTGGGCAACCATTTTTTAACAAGATGAATATTTTGCAGAACAACCCAATGTCCCTTATTAGCTGCGGTATCCATTGCATTTTCTGCTACAATTTCTTGACCTTGACCGAGAGAAACATTATGAAAATTATTTAATTCAGTTGTAAAACCTAGTTTCTCTCCCAATTCTTCAACATCCTAAAAAAATTATATTGCGAGTGTTAATCGTGATACGAAAAATCAAACTACATTAAAATTAAATTAAAGTCGGATTAATATTCGATAAAAAAATCCAGGTGTCTTGAGTGGCTCATATAAAATATACCTTTAATGGATTTACCCCCGGCGATAAAATAAAGAAGATAGGTGTAGATGGACTTGTTTCTTCAAAAGATTTGGCAAATTCCATTGTGTTATTTTCTACATATTTAGCGCCCAGCTTTTCTTCTATGAAGGTTCTATAAGAATTATTATACACAACTAATTTATTTAAAACTTATAATTTTCCTTACGCCATAGCATAGGTCATACGATCTGGTCTCAACGCTCTCATCATACATAAACGCTGTATTGCAGTTTTATTTTTCCACTCTTGTGGCAATTTCTCTTTCTCTGGACAATCCGATTCAATAAGTTTCTTCCATCTTTTAGATGAAACTTCAATATCACGATCTAAATTTTTGAATTCGTCTTTGCCAGCTAAACTACAAATGCCACCCCAACTGGTATTCGACAAGAAATCAACTGGACTTGTAACATGAGGTTTGATTGGAAACCGTAATAAGAAATCCAACTCGGTCACAGTGATTTCTTCACTCATTAATAGAATCTGAAATGAAATTAATTTTGGATATTTTATTCCAGATTAGCTAGGATTATATTACTGACTTGAAACGTCATTTGCGATGCAAAAATTAATTTATCACATTCGAATAGGCCCCTGCTTGTATATTGAAACACAGAATGCGAAATGCAATCAATTAAATTTTTTACTCTTGCATCAACTGTACCAGCCGGTTCTGCGCGAGCTATTGCTTTTTGAAACACTACACTAAATGCCTAAATAAAAAATATATTGACATATTATAGCATCCAGACTGGGAATCGTATTATGGAAATTTAGATAATCAAGTAGATACCTTTAAAGAAAACTGATAAATTGGATTGATCATATGTAGGTCGTTTAGTATAAAATATAAAAGACTAGCCCTAGCTGAAGCTGGTCTATAATATTCTCTAGCTATATCAATTTCTAATGAAGTAATTTTTGCTTCTGCGACTTTTTCTTCGATTTCAGCTGCAGTTTTCTTAGTTGTTTCTAAATTCTCCACTAACGTTGTATCCCCGAGTAGGTTTCCATCAGCCGATGATAATCGAGAGAGTAAATCATCTTCTAATGATTTGAGCATTATTTTAAAATCATTTTGTTGTTTAGTTAATTCTGCCTAAAATGTTATTCACTTTAATGGGTTTTCATAAATATAAATATACGATACACACTTTTAAATCTTCTAGATCTGGTCTCTCAGCCTTAACAACTTCTGCAAGTAGCTGATCTTCAAGACCATCTCTTGTTACTGTGAAATTAATCAATGTCGTTTGGGCTTGCATTTCTGGTTTGTAATGCGGATTAGCGAACTTTGTATGTAAAATCAGTCGAAATTTTGGGTTGTATTCAATTTCCTTGTCACATAATTTAATGGCTCTAGATTTGTTAATCAAATTATATTTATAATTTACACAATGCGATTGTAAGTTAATATTTATGGGAATCAATATGAAGGAAACACGACACAAATAATTAAAGGTAGATTTCATTAATTATTTATACTTACTTTCCCTTCTTGATTAAATTGCGTCCTAAAAGTGGATCCAAAGTTGGATCAATATTTTCAGCAATATTTTCAACAAGGACTGTTTCTCCTTTATTTATGGATTTTTCAATTATATCCATAAATCCTTTCTGTCCCAACCGAATTATTTGTAATGAGTCACCATATTTTTGCTTTATCCATTTAATTCCTTGCAGCTAAAAGTAATATTTTAAAATAAATCAAATAATATATTCAAATATTCATGAAATTAACTTAATGAGTATGACATATAACTTACCTGGGGATCAATCATGAGTGGCCATCGTTCTGAATTTGTAAGTATAGTAGCATTTTCAGTAGACATTCGATCGCTTGGTAAGCCTTCATTTTGCCATTGTGCAACGGTTGTGTCATCAGTTAATAGCAATAAAGGATCCAGATCAATTGTAATAGGAACAATAGGCTTTAAATTTTAATGAATTAGGTAAAAATTAAAATATTGTAGTATTTTATCTAATAGCAACCTCTAATTTTTCTATAAATGGAAACCACATTTTGTTTAGTAGATCTAGCCGATAACTCTTCGTGAAACAGCCCACATATGATATAAATGCAGTTACTAGTAAAACATCACCAGGGAGCGTTGTACCTTGTACTTTGTAACTGAAATAATAGCATTTTTGTTAAAAAATATGCCCAAAAACTAACATCAAACAAATAAAAATTTACTTAGCAACAGCTTCGGCCCATCTCACATTTTCACTAGCTAAACCACCAACCAATCTATTAGCTAATTGGATAGTTGCATTAGTAGCATCAGCTTCTTTTTGGCACTTCAGCTTTTCCGCTGTTGCTTGCTCAAAATCTGCCGTTAGTGTCGCCAATTGATCTTCTAGTGACTAAAATCAACAGTAACATGTAAAATAATTTTGTTTCGTGCCAATTATATTTAAATATATCATACTTACAGCAACTTTTCTTTTGATTACATTTAATTTTTCTTGTGCGGCTGCTAACTCTAAGTTAGCCTGAGCTAAAGCTTTTCTTTTCGGCTCAACATCGCAGTACACTTCGTAATATTTAACGATATTAATCACCCATGCACAAAGACCAGCTGCAGCTCCGGATTTGGATCTGACAAATTCCGGTTCGAATTCAGGATCTTTTAAATACGGTTGTATCGCTTTTGTAATTTCAGGATGAATATTTTCTTTGTCATAGTTAATTAATGCATCCAGAAATGCGTCAACTTTTGCCATTACAATCTAAAAATATTTTCAAATAATTATAAAATAATCTCAGTGTTATTTTTTTTATTTTAGAAAATACCTTGGCAGCTTTCCAACTTCTGTCTTTTGGTATTTTGGCAGATGGAGCAAGTAGAACCATCACAGCTGCTGTAACATTCGTCACAACACCAGGAGGTGATCCAAATGACTTGAGCTCAGTAAGATTCGCTTTGTTAAGTGTGTTTAAAGCTTCTTGAGCAGCCAGCAATGCAGGTTCAGCTTTGAGCAAATCTTCTTCACAATCTTTTTGCTTCTTTGTGACTTCTTCAGCGATTAACGCTACTTTCAACTCTTCTTCATCAGCAACTGATTTTTCAATACAAACTTTCTCAGTTTCAATACCAACAATTTCTATAAGGGCATCGGCTGCATCATTCTTTTCCTTCAATTCAATCTCTTGCTCTGCCAGTTTAAGTTTTAATTCATCTACTTGGTCAGCGGTGCTTTTTAATTTATCTAAACCATTTTCCAATCTT
This sequence comes from Nebria ingens riversi, assembly GCA_018344505.1. Taxonomy (NCBI): domain Eukaryota; kingdom Metazoa; phylum Arthropoda; class Insecta; order Coleoptera; family Carabidae; genus Nebria; species Nebria ingens. The sequence continues at coordinate 18,102 of JADQWA010001201.1, forward strand.
TTTACTTTTGCATCTAATTCTACGGACTTTTGTCTTAATAGTTTTGAATATAAACTGATTTGTTCCAAATATGATTTCGGTGTTGTGTAATTATACCGTCTTTCATTTTGTAAGTATGCTTTAGAACTTAGATTCACAGAAGTGTGCGCGTAAGCCATAAATCTTGCAGCTGAATCTATTAAACCTTCCTAAAGATTATAGTTGTTACCATTTCCCTTATTTTAAAATAAATAATTTATTAATAATTATTAATATCATTTCGTACCGGCAATACATCAATTTCTTCCAAGAACTTTTTAGAAACGGAAACTAAAGCTTCTTGTGGCCATTCATGGAACCAATTAATTGCAGTACAGTTTATAATAGCCGGAAATTTTCTCGACCGTACTCTAAGTGTAGAACCGACTGGTGAGAAACACAAAACAATTTTCAACTGCTTTCGTACGCGGTCTATGAAAAACTTCCAACAGTTTTCCCTAGTATCTAGCAGTCCGGCGCCTTTGACTTCATTCCGGACTCCAGCAATAATATTCTCAACTTCATCATCAGGAAACATATCCGGTACTTCTCCGGAAGCCAACATATCGTTAATCATTACTAGAAACTGTTCATTTGGAACTTGCGCATCCGTCATTAAAAACATGATACCGACATTTTTCAAACCTATTAAGATATATAAAACTTTCAACTACCAATTTTTCGCTTCTTAGTACGTAAACAATTAATTTTTGGATTCATTTTTAAATACCTGTTTTCAAGTACAAGACTGATAATTCGTTTTTAAGATCGAACACACCATATCCTTTTTTCAACTGGATTTGTGATACTTCTAAACTAGAGATAAACGCTGCTAGCCGAGACAGAGATTGCTTGCCACTACCACCAACACCTACTAGTAAAGCACTTCCTCTAGGTGCTTCTAGTATCCGGTTTATTCTACACACATGCATCATAGCATCTTCGAATAATACTAGGTTCATAGCAGCCACCAAATCGTTGTAACTCATTAATGCTTCCGTAAGAAGAGTATTCAATTTGGTCCAATCAAGTATTGGCATATATTTTGGTTCACCCATACCGCCAGCGAAATGGCAATAAATATTTGGTTTCTCAAATACTAAAACTTCCTCTATATCCTAAACAAAAAGCAAGTAGATGGTCAGCAAATGAAATGATTTAATTATGCTGAGAGTTTATTTAAATTATAAAACATAATTAAATATGCGAGTAATGATTTTCTTTCGAAGAAACTTCATGTTATCTATTTACTTCAAAGTTCTTTTTGTAAACATCTAGTTGTAGTTTTGTAAATGAATCAATATCTTTTTCATCTGTAAGTTTATCTCCATAGACTCTTTGGCATTCATGTTGCCATAATCGGACTAAATCCGCCGGTTGATTTAAACAATCCATGCCACTGAAGAGAACCCCCTATCAAAAATATATGGTTTAAAAATCAAGTGCTTTACTTAAACTTACGCAATATACCTGAAATACATTTGATATATCTCGTAAATTAAAAATATAATGAAATTTCATAGCTGTTGGCAAGAAAATTTGTGCAGCTTTATGATGTAAAGCCATAGTAGCAGCTACAATATTATCACATAAACGAATAACTACTTGAGGGAACTTATGTTCGATATTGTTGAGGTGTTGACTTAAAATTTGTTGATAGATGTACGATAAGGAATCAGTGCCAGGGAAACTAACAGCGAATACATGAAAGTGTCTTTGTAATCGTGGGTTGATTGTAAAACTTCCAGCAGTTGGATTCATTGCTGATACATATTGACAATTGTGAATATCTTTCAGTGATAAACGATTTCGGTCGTACCAATGACCGTAATCTAAGTGTTGACGAATCAGAGTATGTGGCTGTACGGTACCGTAAGTATCCACCTGTAAAGTAAAATACTCTGTAGGAAAGATGTGTGTAAAATAAAATCTTATGTGTTTCATCGTGTAACTTACTTCAGGCATATTTACATCATCAATGAAATAAATCATAGTTTTGTTGCCTGGTGGACCATAATTTCTACCCGCTTTCTTTTCCAGCGGTTTCTCTAGAATTTTCTGCAACATTTCTGATGTAGTATAGAAATTGAAAGGGATGTTTGCAATTGCATAGCTTTCCGCCAATGAAGTTAATTTTTCAGTAATTAACACTGATTTACCGCAACCTGCATTTCCCACCAACATAACAGGATGTTGTTTATTCATTAATAAATTCAGGAAATACCGTATTCTTATTGATTCTGAAGTGTGCACTAAAACAGCCTATACATTGAAAAAAATACTTATTATGCACAAATCAGGGTTTTGATTATATATTTTTAATTTACTTGTAGCGGTACTTCTGGGTCCAACTCGAATTTAGAGAGACTTTCTGACCATGGAAAGAATTGTTTGGTTTCAGTATCAATATAATAATCAAACACAGTACCACCAGTAGGGAATTTGATTGATTTGAACTCATTTATCCACCATTTAGTAAATTCAACACGGTAGTCCGTCGCCTGCATAAGAAATTATTTTCTTGTTATATGAAAATTTTAAATTGCTTTATTTATGAATTAGATATTGAATTGGTCTACAGCAGAATTTAGTCAAATATTTACATGTTTAATACATTTTAGCAAAAGAATAAAATCTAAAGACAATGATTCAAATAAATAAATTTACCTGTTCTTGAAACATAGCTGATCCAAATGCCCATACACAACTAAATACGAAATAAAGCTCATACCATTCTTTCGGGCAATCTGGCGGACAATTTACTTCCGTAATAAGAACGTCTAATAAATGGCATAACATTTGAATATGAGATGTTTCCGTGATAGGAGTAATCTTTTTAAAACGAATTCGCACATTTTCTAAACAAATCGGAATATATTTATCGAATAGTATAATTAGATTCGATTTTTCCGCAGCTAAAGTTCTTGTTTCAACCCAACTGGTAACGTAAGGATTCCAACCCAAATCTTGAGGATTTATATATAAAATACCAGCTCGTGATACAGTTGCTGGGGTAGCAGTACGCAAATTTGAGATTTCAAACAGTAAACGCATTCCATATGTTAAAGCTATTCGTTCATTACTTGCGAGCGTCAACACCTATATAATATCAATTATTAATAAATAATATAATGCTAGTTGCTGTGACGAAAGAATTAGAAAATATTTTTTTATACAAAAGTTATTCATAACCGAAAAAAGGTAATAATTTACTAATAAATGTTTCTTAATTTTTGTTATGCTGTGTTTTACAAATAAGTCTACAAATCTGTCTACCTTATTGTCATCCATGACCGTATTCAAAGATTCAATCCACATCGGATCTATATCACCATCCAGTACGATCCATTTTGGATGGTCACCTTGAAGATTGGCCTGTTCTCTCATCAATACTGACAACAGTCCATCTTTCCATTCTCGCGTTGCGGGATTAATAATTCCAAACAACTCATCATTCGTCACTGCTTTTGGATTTAAATCGTTGTACACTGGTTTGCGTTTAATATTTTGATAGGTTTTAAATAACGTTTTCCAGACTTGAGTTTTTCCAGTGCCAGCATTGCCTACTACAAATACTGAATGCCGAACTTCAAGTAGCTCTTCCAGCTGAACTACCTAATCATATCCAATAAAAAATAAATATAATTTGATTTATTTATGATACATGTATGTTTTATTGTTCATCCTAACATTTCTTTAAAACATATTGCAGCATTTTTTTTAAGAATAAATAAACTATAATAAAATTAGAAACCTTTAAAATGAAATTATCTTCAGGTTGTAACTGCAAGTCAAGTGCAGCTTGTTTAACAGTTTTCTCAAAATCTACATCTCTTTTTCTCGGTACATCTAGTGCTGGAAATAGATCACCAATTAAACCCATAAATACAGGCGTATCATCCGTTACAATTTTTGGTATATTGAAATCTCGTAAAGCTCTCATAAGTATTTCTTCTTCTGGCCGCCCAGGATCTCCACGCTGTTATTAAATAAACAAATTGAAGCAAACAATAAAAGATTTATTTTTTTATATTTATACTTTCAACGATCCAGCAACTACTAAAACTGATTTAATAGCGCGCAACCCCCAATCGTAATGATCCTGTTTTGATAGTAACTCCTTGCATAAAGTATATAATGTAATAAATTTTCTAGCTAGGATTTTTGCTTCTTGAAAGCCTTCAGCGACTAACATAATTTCACTAATTAACTCAAAGTCAGGTACACACATTGCACAAGGTCTGAAAATTAATTCAGTTACATATTAAAATTTTGCGTTTATGTACAATATATTTAATATTTTTATTAGTTATTACTGAAGCAAAATTCTTACCTGAATAAAGCTTTTAAATTTTCAGGTAATTCTGTTCTTCCAGCATATCCGGGGTTCATAGTAATAAATATTCCTACTGTATCCACAAGGGCAATGTTATCACCCATGAAATCAAAAGTAACTTTTTTGTTTCGAATTGCATCCTGTACGGATTTAACTTGTACTGCAACTACAGATAGAACTTCTACAGAAATGCGATTGAACTCATCAAAACAACCCCATGCGCCTGTTTGCGCTAAACCTTTGTATATGTTTCCACAAGACTACAGATAATAAAATAAGAAAATATTTAGACAATTACATAAATATATAGGTAGTGACTATTATAATATAAACACTAATAGATGAATTTTCAAAAAAAAATACCTTATAATCCATTTGGCTCTGAACAATTAAATACATATACCATAATTCCTAGAGCTCTACCAAGATCTTTAGTAGTTTCCGTTTTACCAGTTCCTGCAGGACCTGCAGGAGCTCCACCCATCACCAAGTGAAGTGACTTAAAATATAAATCAATTAATTTCATAATTTAATTCTTCAAATGCATAAACTAACTTGGGTAAGTGTAATATAACACCTATCAGTAAGTGGTGTAATAACTAATCGTGGTGTATTCCCTAAATACTCATGACTGTATGGAGACTGTGCATCGCAAATATTCGCATAACAATCTTTTTCTAGCTCGTCCCAGCGATGTCGCAATTGAGACACCCATTGAAATGTCTGTGCGTTTTCTACTTTCATTTGTATTAGTTTGCTAACAACATCACGGGAATGCACATCTATAGTACAAATTGTCATAATTTTTTGTCGGTCTTGTTTGTTCAAATCTCCAAGTAAAAGAGAGATTAAAGTACTAAGTTGGGAAACTTGCTTCTTGTAGTAGTCACGAATTGCGTTATCGTAGCCTTCTTCTAAACGAGCAAATGCTATATTTACCTAAAACATTTATTTTCTTATACAATTATTGTGAGTAGAGAAGAATGTAAATTTTGGTAAAGGGTGATTTGTCACTCAATTCTTTAAAAATATATATAAAATATAAATAAAATACACCTCTGTCGTCCACCAAATTTGAGTTCCGCAAAGTGAGACTTGAGCAGGATAATCAAACACCCATTGATCTCTCGGTTTTTCTTCATACGTAATAATACCTTCGCCCATCGATAAACGAATTGTAGATCTCATCGAAGCTTGTACTTTATTTAACCACTGCTCAACCTATAAAGCTACTTTTAATATAATGTCAATAAAAAATTAAATTAAATTACCGGCCCATTGCAATCACAATGTTTATCAAACTTCACATACTCTCCATCTTTCGCTATCATTCCCACCACTCTTTCCGTTATTTCACCTTTATCATTCTTCTCAAAGACTAACTTCGCTATAGAATCAAACAACTTAGTTAAATGCTTTGCAATAAGTTCCGGTTGATTTCCACTTGATAAAATATCTAACAGATCAGCCGAAGATACAAAATAGAATCTTGGAAACGCTAATCGCTTAGTTTCTAAATAAACAGCAAGTGCTTTTTCACAAAGCGTTAATTGCTGCTGTAAGACTTCAAGTCTTTCGATAAGTCCATCTTCATTTGTTGCTGTTACTACATTTAAATCTTTCGACATTTCTATTGTTAAATGCTGTTCAAATAAAAGATATAATAGAAATATATAACAAGCTAAAGTAATTACGGGGAACTACTTTAAATTCAGTATCAATATCATCAAATCGGTTTGAATCTTCAGGAAGTTGTTTTCGTATATCTTCAGAACTCATAAAAATTGATTCCAAATGTAGCCAGGTTCTTTGGACTTCAAACCAGACAGTAATTACTTGATCTGCTATACTTAGTTTCTTTTGCCAAACAGAAACTTCTTCCAAAAAATGCGCAATAAATTTCGATGTTATAAGATTTTGTAGTTGCACCTATATAATATAATAATAAGCAAATACATTTTTCGTAAATTTCACTAATTAGAAAGGAATTGAAGTTTTTTTTATTTAAACTTCTCAATATTATTATTTATTAATTGTATTTATTAAACTAAAATTTTATTATGAATTTTCTCGCAAATAATCATCAAGTTACCTGATTATCTTCAAGTGTTTCGATAAGTTCTTCACTAGCTTTTAAAAGAGTACATCCGGTTCGGTGATGTATTTCCTGTTCAAACTCCATTGCGGACCAAGTACTATTTAACTCACGAAGTATTTTTTCCATAGACATTTCTTTCACGGCTTTATCTACAATATTTTTAACTTCCTCCTCGCATTCATGGAGATTTAGTTCAAGTAGATCTGCCAATGTTGTACTTTGATCCATAACGATTTTTACCTAAAATATCTTAAATTTGAAGCACTGTTATTCATAATTTGACAATAAATAGTATATATTCTTTTTCAGAAAGAAGTGCGGTTTCTTTATAAGCAGTGCTCGGCTTTATATGCACTCACTCGCCGCAGCAAGGAGCTTAAAAATAGATAGTCACTACCATGACCATTGTTTGAATAACTTTACTTACTGTGTACTCTGGGGGAAGTGCGGCTAAATTCTGGAACATACCACTTGGATATAAGCATCAGTGACATATATACAGTTTGTAGTAAAATCACAAAGCTTTAAATATGTACATGCTCCTAAATATTAGGTTTATATACAAAGGAACTCTAAAATCTGTTAGTATTATACTGATGATTTGTAGGTCTATATATTTTATCTGAATTATGCATAGATGGCGTTTTATTAAATAACGTTTGGTAGCTGAATAAAATATATATAATTTTTATTAGTGGATTGAAAATATTTTAATATAAGCCAACTTCAAATATGAATAAATATATACACGCGCAATGGATACTAACGAAAAATATAAATGTTATTAGGTTTTTTATATTCAAGAAGGCTTTCACTAATATTTGTACATTGACGAGCTAAAATTTCAAGTATTATTGTTATATATACAATTGTTGGTATTTGTATGTATAAAATATGTACAACCATCAGGATATTGGTTACCTTCGTAGATTTCATTAGCTGATTCCAATGACGTTCTCTTATGGCGGGATTCTGAAGCTCTCCAACAGCTCGCAATGAAGTCAACGTATTTTTAACTGTGGCTTCTAGTGAAACATATGTATCCCAAGAACGCATCTCTTTATCAAGAGCTCGGATTTCTTTCGCAAATTTCTTGCATTCAATATCCATGTTTTCTACATCAATTTTACGCCATGGAGTCTTTTTCCAATCGTTTACACAAGTTTGCACTATAAACACGTAATCCCAAAGTTGCTAAAAGTATAGAAACATTTATACCATCTCGCATATTAAATTAATATATAATTCATTTGAGTTTACTTTGAGCATTTTTAGTTCTTTTCTGCATTGTTTGAGTAATTTGAACTCTGGTACAGTAACTTCAAATAGTGAGCCTGATTCTTGTATATCTCGCATTTCCTTTTCAAATCGTTGAATATCAGCATCAGTTCTATCCAAGAGTTTATATGGAAGTGCGCAAGAATATTTTAAGAATTCACTGCGTTTGAATACTTCACGATAGAACGTGACTCGGCCGTCAAATGTTGCGATCTTTTTTCGCACACATGACACTTCGATACCTTGTAACGGGGCTACTTGTTGCTTCACCGTTACTGATATTTTCTTTGTGTTAATCCATTGCTCCGGTAATTCCTAAATTTATATAAAGAAACATGTGTTTATGTAAACACAAGTTAAAATATTCTTGCAATTATAAAATATATAATAATAATAATATAAAAATAAATATAATATATAAAAATTATTTGGTGAAGTTTTTGAGAGAATCTATTTCTTAGCCATTGCAATTTTTGCAATTAAAATTATTCATAGTAATATATTCTTGTCTACTGTGCTCAGTTTAAAGATATCATTTTATAACTAGTAAATATAATCAGAACCTGCAAAAACACATTAACTTCTTCTGGTATATCCTGATCATAAAATTTCAACAGTTCAATAATATCCCTCAAAGGACCAAACATATCATCAGTAGTAGCTTGTCGTTCTTTAACGTGCATTAGATAGCCCATTACGTTAACAAGTGCTTTATAATCGCCTTCTGTTATGGTTTGTTGAAGACCCTCGTCAGCTCTACGAATGAAGTTTCCTAAGTCACATAATCTATAAAAAAAAAGGAATGCAAATCAATTAAATATTTGTAATAACTTTAAAAGGCATTACTTGCTAGTCACAGTATTGACCAAATGTTCTTTAAACATATTTCCCCATTTTCGCACTGTATTCAATAACGCTTGTTTAAATGGTTTCAAATCAACTTTGAACCAAGAATTGAAAATGTGGTCGGTTTTCAGATCTTCAATTTCAGCGAAAATCATTTCAAAATTGTCAATCTTAATAGAAAATGATATATTTTTATTTATATTGTGCATACATTTATTTAAATACCTGCTCTCTGAATGCTTCCATTTTAGGTTTATGGAGTTTTGGTGCCAAAGAATCTTTTGCCTGTACCAATTCCATTTCATCTTGCGTTAATGCGCGACCATACGCCAAAAACTGTTTCAAATATAATGACCGATCTTCCAACCACAGATATGCGTAACTTTGTAAACTGTCGCAAAAATTGTTTGCTTCCTTCATAACATTTTCAACACTAGAAAGAATCTCTGTTTTCATTTCTACTATATCTGGATTATTATTAATTTCCTCTTCATAAGTAATTTGTTTTGTGGTCGCTAATCGTGGCATGAACGAAGATATTTTAATAATGTCGGTTATTAGTCCAGTTAGTACGACAGTAAATCCATCTGGCTTGTCAGGGTCTAAAGATGGTATGAATACTAAATTGGGGTCTTGAAGCTCTAATTTAGCTTTGAATAATGGTGCTAGATTGTTGGTTGGATCCATATGTTCGGCTATATAGCCCAAACTGTTAACAAAATATTTTCAAGACAATTTAGAGCCGCTATTAACAGCTATTTATAATAAAGACACCTGCATCCCACACTCTTGTAAAGGTACTGAAATATGATCCGATCGATGTGGTAAATATAATTAAGCCATGTTTGCATTTCTTGTTTATCTCGCATTTGAAACAAATCCATATTTTCCTCAATGAGTATGCAAATTTTTTCCGAAGCACTTGTAATATCTGCATATCGCTTATTTACACGTTCGGTCTTCTCATCCAGCTCTAGAATAGCATCTCGTTTTCTTTCCTTACGTTCAAACAATGGTTGCTTACTACATGCACTCATAATATTATGGATTTCTGTGAAATTTTCTTGCGTTTTCTGTAAATGATTTTGTAGATTTCCCACTAAAGAATGTATATTTAACAAATAATCCGATAAATCTGAAATATATTTTAGATTTTATGCAGTCGAAGTATTATCAAATAAAACTATAGTTACTATCTGAACTCCAATCGAGGTCTGTTTGCCCTTGCATAATAAGGACATCAATTTCCTTAAGATTCTTTTCAATCAAACAAAATTCTACTTCCTTAGTTGTTCGCCTTATTTTGTTGTACCAACCTGTTGTTAAATTAAGGCTTATTATATGTTTCCGGAATACTTCATTTTTCTCCGCGATTTCAAGCGCAGCTTCTGGTAAGTCTTCATGTTCCATAAGCTTCAAATAGTGAACTTCACGAAGGATAGCAGCAAGCTAAAAAATATGTTTTCCTTGCCAATTTATTGAATAATAAACAAAGTCTAATTTGAAATAAAATGAGTACATTGTATACCAAAATTTCATATATAAAATAAGTAAATTATACCGGATAGTAATTTTTAGTATCTATGGCCCTAATAGATCAGTTTCCTTACTTGTGGATTGAAGTTTAAATGTAATTCTTGAGTTTTAGTATTTTTATGCACGAGTGGTTGCTTCAAATTATTTTTAATTTGCGTTGGTACCATTTCAGTCCATGCTTTAAATATTAAATTATTGAATTGCGTTATATCGTCCATTAATTTCTCATAATTATTGATAATCACTGTTGCTTCAGGCGTTTCAACAATACTTAAAATAAATACCAAAATATTATTATGTTTTATTATTATTATTACTATTTTACGAGCTTACGGATGTTGTAAACTTTTAAAGCAATTTATTGGAATAGTAATGCGCGACGCTAAATGTTGCGTCCATTTTAATGAGCCAGCAACAGGAGGTAAAAATAGATCAACCATAAACTGGCCATACTTATGGTAACTTTTCATTTGTTCATCAAATAATTCCTAAGAATTGAAAAGTCATTATATATATTTTTCTAAATTTTTCTAATTCAAAAAAGTTGGTTAAGTATTGTTATGTCTATTTATTCTTATACTAACCCGTGATGTTTGCAGTTCTTCTGTAAGCATTTTTAATATTTTTATATATTTACTTGTAAATTCCTCTTTAATAAGTGGTCGATCCAGTACAGTGCCAACAATGTCGATTAACTAAAATGTATAGATATAATCAAACATTTTTATCATTTGTTAGTTTATCTATTTATATAAATTAAGCATACCTTAAATATGCTTTCTAAATTACTGCAATCTTCAAATGATTGGCATAGTATAGCGGCCAATTTTAAATCCATTTCAAAAATTTTCTTTTGAAAATCTTCATAATCTTCAATGAACGTGTGATCATCGGGGTCTAAAACATCATAAGTTTTGCTACCAAATACTGAAAAACATTGTTGAAATTCAGCCGATACATCGCGTATCCGAAAACTGAGAACACGTCCTTTTAAGCCTCCAATTTCAATTTTTTCTAGTTTCGTAAATTCTACGACTGTATGGAAAAACCACTATAACAAAATGCTATTTAAACGGTGTTGCATCAAACTTATTCTCTATCTTAAGCAAATATAAATAATAGATATATAAAAATTATTTAGTAGTAACTTTTGGTTCACCTGAATGGTTTGTAGTCTGTCTAAAAATACTTGATATCTTTCAAAAACAGTCATTGGATGAAATGTCCAAGGTAGAGGATTTTTATCCTTGAAGTAGATTTTTAAATTTTCCTTATAATTTAAAAATGTATTATAAAACTTTTTCAAAATATATATTGATAGAGTAAGTCTTTGCGTTGCTTCGTCCAAATCAGTATGAAATATAGAAGATGGATCCAAGTATCTTTTTGCCTAAAAATAATTGTGATGCACTTTTAATATAGAAAAGAAAAAAGCTCTATATAAATGGTTATATTTGTAAAACTAATTCATAACTTCGTAGCTTATACAATTTCACTAAAAACTCTAATTGAGCTGTAAATCAAATTTTAATATCCAAGAAAAAATCACCTGGTGTATCAATAGATTGCTGATTTGTTTCAGCAAAACAATAAATTTTACTTGACAATAATGTTGCGAATTACACCAAATAAGAGAAACCACATGCATCAGTGGTGGTAGCACCGGTGCACATTCAGCAAAATCCATTTCTTCTAATTGAGTCAAATGTTTCGTTAAAGGTTTCAGATATTTCGATATATCTTGTGCTTCTGATAGAGCTACATTAAAGAATTTAAAATTATAATTAAACATCTACGATAGATATGATCCTTTACCTGCAACAACACTCCGAAATAAATCTCTAAAACAGGCAAAATATGCGCTATCAGTTTTCTCTAAAATGACTGCCATACTACGAACTTTTTTCTCTCTTAGTTGCTCGTAGATGAATTGTAAGTTTTGCAGTCTCCAGTCCCAAAACTCTATTTCTATTAAGGAAAATAAATAATCATCATTTATATTTATATAAAATAGAAAGCTTTATATACCAACTGATGGCAGAGGATTTGCTCCGGCAGTTGTTTCAGATGAATCATTCAGTAAAACATCGTGTATTTGTGTAGCCCATTTAATTACAACTCCTTCAATAGCACTTTTAAGGTATAAGTCTATAACTTCACCATTGCTAAAACATAAATATATATATATTAACATAATATTGATTCTATTTTGATAAACTCATTAAAATATTGCTGTTGACTCAAATTTACTTATAAGTGCTATGTTATTCCAATTTTTACCTCTCTATGAGTTCTTTTTCAGCCTCTTCCACTTTTTCAACGCCAACCGGCATAGGTAATACAGTTTGTCCATTTACTTGACCTTTTACTTGATACACTGTACTTTTTAAACTATGTACATGCTTCTGAACGTCTTGTGCGATGACCGCTGGCCATTGTGCATGGTTCAAAGGATTTGATAAAAGCGGTACAAATATCTAAAATTATATATACACTATTTTATCCTCACGCAAAGAAACGGAAACATGCTTTAATAATTTTATGAATAGGGTTGTTTCTGTGATTTAGAACGTCATAAAAATATTAGTGGTCACAAAATATAAATTGATAATCGTTATTAGAATGTTGGAAACGATTTATTAAAAACTGTTAAACATATAGTATACCTCATCTACAAGAGCGGCAAGTTGGTCGATGACCTTGCAGGCCAAATCTCCCATTATTAAATATTCAGCAGTGTTTATTTTTGGAACAGGTATCATGTCTCTTTTAATGAAATATACTCCTAGAATATTAATATATTAACTTAAGAGAAAATACGCAAAAATTGTAATATATAAACTTATAAATTTGTGAATTAGTATCAATTTTGTTTCGAGGCATTAAATTAATTCAAGTTTCTTTTGATACAAAATTGTAAAAAATCCTTCAAATTATAGAAGATGGACATAGAATATATGTGTCTGTTGAACTATACTGCAATACAGCATAGTGGTGAGTGGAACAAGATTTATTATACTATCGACCAATGATTTAAACTATTATACGAAAACATATATTTTTGTATTATAATCTAATGTATATATAAGTGAGTAAATTGCCTTTGGTTTTAAGTTGCGGAAGTGGAAATCCATTAGATGCAACTAGCTGAGCAGTGTGTGTAAGAACGATCACTAGAAGTACCGGGTTCGGTCTTTCTAAAAACTTCATAACAACTGCCTTGTTTTCTTCAGTTGTTGTTAAGCGCGTCCATTTTTCTGGTTTAAGTTTTAAAGTTTTTTGGACAAAATTCCCTAAATACTCCATGCGGTTATCAGCTGGTGGTGGATCCATACTTACAAACTATTTTTTCTTGCTGAACAGATCAAAACAAATAGAACTATAAAAGACATATTTTATCACATTTATATCTAAATATATATAAAATTAAATACTTCGATTAACAACACTCAATATGTATTTACACCGCAGTAAATTAAACTTTATTGCAATAGTCATTTCCAAAAATAATACAGTATAATGGAAGTTATTCCATTTAACTAAATAAGAAACTAATAACGTTTCTCAGATCGATAATAAAAATGTCGTGCCGAGTTGATTTATACCAAACAATTCTAATTTACTTAAAATACGTTGAAAATAGAAGATGTGCACAGAAGGAAACGAGAAGGCATAAATCATACAGCCAAACTATATAATTCAGCTCTGTTATGATGTCATTTGCCAGGGTCTTATTGTAAAACATGCTGCCTCTATTATTTTTTAAATTACATTTGGTGACCTTATTTTTTCCTTTATAAAACAAAAAGTATAATATTTACAGTTGTAGCGCGGTGTAAATGACCGATTTAATTAAATATTTGACTTATATGTCACAATAGAAAATTATTCTTAATAACTTATTGTATTTTTGTGTAAGCTGTACGGATTTTTGAATGAATCAAAATGTAGAGTTCCGTCTCTGTGCTCTGTGCAGGTATGTATATGCGACGTGCGTGACACCGACATTGAATGTATGCTGTATATTAAAAAGTTTCTATGGAAGTCACTGTCGAGTCTCGTACCAAGACACGGAGCTGCCGGGGTGGTGGTTGTGCCTTTTTCCGCAGGCCACATTCCTAATCACACAGGACGACGATATGAACATTCATTTCTACTACTTTACTCAACGATTGTCATAACTAGATGCACGACATAGGATGAGCTTGACACGCAGCTAGGACCCGTTTATAATAGAACTATATTTATATATCATATACAGTAGAAGAGATGCACAACAACAAATGAGATAAGATGAAAAAGGGTAAATCGTCTGGTAACAAGCGATAGCTATTTTATTTATGCAGCTCAGTTGTAAGTAATACCACAATTTGCACTTATTTGTCTTTCAATTCCACGTTTAAATAAGTAATTATAATTGGCGAAAATAATGTGTAAATATTTTTTATGATAATTACGACGATATTATTAATTTTAAAACTGTCAACCCAAATGATTATAATTAATTATATCGTACGTTGAAATTATGGTATATTACTATAAATAGTGCAAATCATAAATAATTTAATCATATATTGTGTTAGTAATATGCTCATATAGTGTCACTTGATGGTATACAGGCATTATAAACAGTTACTCAGGATATTGGATGATTTTGATTAATTAGACATTGTATCGCCTATGCAAGACAAACTAATTTTAATTTATTTCGCGTTTCATATTGCGAAAATACTCTATAATCCCGAAGGGTATAACCAAAATATTGATATTACAATTTGTAATACATAAATAATTTACAAGCTTAACATGTGTGTGTGTGTATGTTTGAATACTGTTCTGATCTTATATAGTTTCATTTGTATAAATTAAGAATGAAATTGTGAAATTTTAGCCTAATTTATCTCATTACTAATGTATTTAACTAAATTAATTAATTACCTGTAACATCAATAAACTATTATTAATTATTATAATTAAGTAGATTTAGAATGAAAATATACAATCTATAGCAACAGTTACAACAATTAATACTAAGAAATGTATTATCTATCCAATTTTTAGACTAATTTCTACGTCCATTACCAGTATGTAATCCTCATTTTCGAGATTGCATTTCGAAGTTTCATAAAGCAAATGTGCCGTGTTGTCTACACTACTAAATGAAAAGAAAAATAATAAATGTTCATTGCATTTTTACTTACCTCATATAACAATATAAAATTAATTCATTTTCGTAATGGATGTGACAAAAAAAACGCAACCCATAGTGCCGTTGGGGATGTATCGTTACGAATATAAATGTATTGAATAAGATCGCGCGCGTTCCACGGTCTGTTTATATTAAGCTAAAATTTGCAAGCATGCGTACCTACCATTTTAAGACATAATTGTCTCTTCTATAAATTGATTATGATTAAATAGTTTGCTACATCATTATTTATAATTATAGTAAATGTTAATGTGGTATATTGCTACATTATAGTTTAGGTTCCATTCAAATTAATAAAGTAACTTTAAATATTAATAAGAAAGATGAACCTACATCATTTAACATTAGATAATTAGAAATAGTCTATAACTTTAGCGCCTTTTTTATTTCAATAAATACCATCGTAAATGTTTTTTTAAAATTGGATTACAAATTAAATATCATATTTAGATAATTATTTTTCCGACGGATGTGCCCATGCGTAAGAACAATCATCTTAATATTTGAAACCATTTTCTTATTTCATTTTCAGATTGTATATTATATATATTAACAGCATCAACAAATAAATTCCGGACAGCAATCCGGGTATAATCTACTAAGATCTCCAGGAACAACTCGGCAATGTGCAAGTGCACCAACTGAACCGCATCTAAAACCGATGATTACAACAATAAAATAAAATACATTTTTATTCTAGCTTTTAATAACATACGATTCAAGTAATATTGTGTAATCTGCTTGACAAGACCATGCTCCACATGCTCCTCCGGCTCTTTTTTTCGTATCAATAGCCATAAGGATTTTTGGAGGTCCTTTATAGTAACATTTGTTAGGATATTCTAAAAATATAAAAACCTATATTAATTATCATATTTGGTAGTATTACTTTATTATATATATATATATATATAATATATATATATATATATATATATATATATATATATATACATATATATATATATATATATATATATATATATATATATATATATATATATACATATATATATATATATATATATATATATATATATATATATATATATATATATATATATATATATATACTATATTGTGTTTTAAATTTTAACTGTTACTTTACCCAACTTAAACTTTACTAGCCACTACTAACACTTATTTAATAAAATATTATCTATAAACAAATATTACTTGGATCTTTTGCGTTTGCAATTCGAGCTATGGCACCATCAATATTAGTAACAAATAAACACAAGCACACAAATAAAATTAGCAGCTTCATATTGATCGGAACGTTTATGACCAAGTGGTTTAAGATGATATTCAGTTTGTATATTGGAAATCCCCAAGCAACTTGTGATCATCACGAGAGCTGATGCGCAGCTTGGACTGCAAAGGTCAAACCATCAGATATTTCATTTCTAAAAGTCAACTCGTGTAGAAGTAAACAGTTTTATAATGCTTTTTGTCCTCCGCAATATTTTTGTTTTAAATTAAATATAAATAATAGAGATATGTTAATTCGCATGTTCTTTCTAAGTTGAATGTATATGAATATTTAATATTATAAATTATCATAACTTTGCTTGTATAATAGTTAATTCATAAAACTTGGAAAGTTGCAAGTGTTCTTTTTTCCAAAGTAACTTACCTTGAAAAATATAATTGGTAACTTTTATTGAGCCAATCTTCAAAATTTTATAGCTAAAAAACAATTTCATTATATATATATATATATATATATATATATATATATATAATATATATATATATATATATATATATATATATACATAGTTTTTGTAAATAACATATTTGTTATGCAAGTAATAAGTGAATCATAATATTTATATACCTATTCGCGTAATCGCATAATAATTGCAATAACATTTATAATTCCTATCCGACACTATCGAAAATTTTAAAACTAATATGTGCCTAATTTTATTATTATTTAACGCAAATTGCCATGTTTTTAAAATTTACCAATAGTGCAAAAATGTACGCCAATATCTAGACAATTTATATAAATAGACTTTTTTAATAAATTGTATTATATTACTTTATAATAAATGAATTTGTTATAGTGTAAGTTACCAGAATCTACTAAGTCCATCTGGGGTATTAAAAATTATTATTAATAGTTTCATTTATTTTTGCAATTAATTTTATATATATCTACTTTATATGCAGATAAAAGAGATATAAAATATAGAAACAGCTTAAGGAATTCAAGGCGATAGACTATCTAAAGATAAGTGCTAAAATAGGCAAGGTTTTATGGTAGTTCTTAATATATACCTGGGGTTTTCCATCTACCAGAAATAATAGTTTTCCCTAATTACAAATCTTTTGTATGCATAATCTTAACTAATTAAAAATATATTATTAAATCGTAATAACATGTAGCAAACGCTTTGCTTAGAAATAATTTATTCTTTAGCATACATATAATTTCAAAGCAACTACCAAGAATAAACGGAATTTCCAATGACTATATTTAATCTGTTGAAACAACAAGTTAACAACGTTCATATCGATAAATACCAGACGTTAAGAAAAGATTGTGGTCAGTTGGAAATTGTTAGTGCTCAAGAAAACAAGAAATGTATACACAAGAGTTGACCATTTTATTTATAACACAACCTTGAAACCACAACCTCTGTTGTCATCGTATTAAGATTTTATAACAATTTAATTCCAACCTTGACCTCGGTACCTTCAAGATACAAGTTTGTGTTTTGCATCGTTTGTCTTCACTTTCTGGCCAGTTAGTGACTGCACGCCGTTTGAACAACAATTGGAAATATGGGTGTACGGTTTCCCCTTTTTATGGTAACAATAATATTATTGTGTCAATATGTGGTCTCTTTTCCGTCCGGCGGTGATGCAACAGAAGCCCTTGTAGTTACTTCAACTGAAATTAACGAAACTCCTGTGCCACAGGTAAATATTAATTCAATACACATTATTTCATTTTAATATTCATATAAGTTATATGTAACTTAGAAATATTTTTTTATGGTTTACGTTAATTATTTATTAAAAGGTAACAAGTGTATTTCTGTTAAAATAACGAGGTAGTTTTATTTTCTTGATTAGAATTTATATTACTTTTTCTAAGAAAGTAGAAAGGGCTAATATCATCTTGTATTTGGAAAAGATTCCAAGTTCTAACATCAAAATCAAATCCAAAAATTATAATTAATTTTTATCTTCCAAATTAAATTATATAATGCGGAATCATTACAAAATATCAGCTTTTTGTTGATTTACGAAAATGGCTGCGCTACAATTCGATAAAATCCAGGAATGTCTGGCTATATTTTAAATCGATAAGTAGTATATTGTTTGCGACTTTAAAGAAAACATTTTGAACATTTACTATATTATTTCAATTATAAAAATAATAATAAAAATGACGTAGATATCCTATCAACTTTTATTTATTTAACAAAGCGATTTTATATTTGATTAATAATGTTTTACCATTGAGGATACATCTATATATTTAATTATAAACGTATAATTAAATGGTTAAGAGATATGATTAAATTATAGGAAGATGCTAATAAAGTACCACCACCCGAATTGGATAGCATGCATGTGATATCAAATGTGAGCAATCGATATGCTCAAACTGTTATTTCCAGTCGATATAAGAATCCAGCAAGTGTACCACAGGAAACAACATTTTCAATTGTACTACCGGAAACTGCTTTCATCACCGGATTTTTGATGTGAGTACTCAGTAATCAAAAATTGTATTCTACTTCGATCTAAAATAATTATAATTTTAGGCATATAAAAGATAAATCATATGAAGCATACGTACGAGAAAAAGAAGAAGCGAAACAAGAATATGATTTTGCTGTTGCACATGGAAGCAGTGCGGCGCATGTTGCAGTAAACGCCAGAGATTCAAATCGATTCACAGTATCAATGAACATCGAGCCACAAAGCAAAGTCACATTTAATCTAACATACGAAGAATTGCTTGTGCGAAAACATGGTACATACGAAATGGTGTTCAATTTACATCCAGGTCAACTAGTGAAAGATCTCACCGTTGATGTTTACGTTAATGAGGTGCAACCTCTTGTAAATGTCAATACACCAGCTATTCGATCAGGAAATGATATTTTAGAAGATGGAAAAAGTAAATTATATAACTAAAAATTATTGCGTTTGTTTATTAATAAATTTTATTATTTAGAAAATGAATTTGCTGAAATCCAGAAGATTGGAGATGAAAACAAATCAGTGCATATACATTTTGCTCCTACTATTGAACAACAAAAACAAATGGCAAAAGATTTAGGGAATGATGTTGAAGATGGTATTGCTGGACAGTTTCTTATTGAGTACGACGTAGAAAGAGACTCCAAAGGTGGTGAAATACTGGTTAGTAATTTATCAATTGTAATTTTGCATATTAATTTAAATGATCTTTTGGTAATTATAGGTAAATGATGGATACTTCGTTCATTTCTTTGCACCTCCTGATCTCAAAACACTACCCAAATATGTAGTATTTGTATTAGATGTGAGTGGCAGTATGATCGGAAGAAAAATCGAACAACTTAAGAATGCAATGCAAGCCATTTTAGTGCAGTTAGGACCAAATGATTTTTTTAATCTGGTTGAATTTAATTCAGATGTCAAGGTAAAATACAAGTATTTAATAGTTCGTATTCCTCATTTTAACAACAGAAACACATACAGTTATTTGTGGATTGATTCTTTACAAAATTCCAATTTTCATATTAAATTTTAATATTGGCCAGTTGTCGAAAATACATCAACTTACTATTACCATCTCCCTCTAAGTTAATGAATTTTGATTTTTCTAACAGATCTATAATTTGCATAATATTGACAAAAGTTCCACATTATCAAATTATGGTTACTATGGATTTTACAATAATGATGAGCAAACAAAACCTAAAAGTAATTTCGAATTACTGCCTGCATATCCGGCAGATAAAGCTAATAAAGAAGCGGCTGCAGCTATTATCAAAAACATGGATGCTAACGGTGGAACAAATATTTACGATGCCCTAGAAGTCGCTCTGAACATGACTGCTGCGTTCGTAACGGCAACAGCCTCTGACAAAACCGCACCACAACCACTCATCATATTTTTAACAGATGGCGATCCAACTGTAGGAAACACAAACACAAATGATATATTAGACATTGTTGCTAAAAGGAATACTGATAAAAATACCACAATCTTTTCGTTAGCATTCGGAAGTGACACAGATAAACAATTACTGAAATCAGTGTCGCTGAAAAATAATGGTTTTATGCGCCAAATATACGAAGCATCAGATGCAGCATTACAATTACAAGATTTCTACAAACAAATTGCTTCCCCTCTTCTAGCCAACGTAACATTTACGTATCCAGAAAGCGATGCATTGACACAAAACGTATTTCATACCTATTTTGGTGGTAGTGAGTTGATAGTTACTGGTCAAATGAAAAAACCGCAAGAAGGCGCATCAGTTCACGCGCTTACATTAGATGGCCCAATAGATTTTATCCCAATAGTAACATTTGAGGGTCCACAAAAAAGAAAACTTGGTTCCTTGGAGAGACTATGGGCATATACGACCATTCGGCAGTTGCTGGATAAAAAAGATGAATTAGAAAACGACAAAGATGAAGAGAAGAAAAAGGAAATCAAAGAAAAAGCGTTGAAACTAGCACTTAAGGTTCGTTAATATACATTTTCATTTTCGACCAAGTGAGTTATACGTACTGTTATTTTTTTAGTATTCATTTGTAACTCCACTTACATCTTTGGTAGTTGTTAAACCAAATGCAACACAGCAAGTAAATACAGAAGAAGCATCTGGGGCAAATCAATATAATTATGGTAAGTTGAAATCAGCAATGAAAATTGCACTTTATGGATATATTAAGTCTATAAGACCAATTCTTAGTTATTTTAAATATTATTTTGAATAAGTTCGCAAAAGAGCTTAAGCAAAATTCGCAATATAAGTTACATTATATTCTGTAATCTATCAATTTTTATTACTTTCATTTCAATTATCGTTTCGCATTCAATATTTTAATGTTGAACAGCTCAACAAGCATTCCCTGCTGGCCTGTCGGGTGTTGGAGCAATACCTTTAATAATTAGTGGTAAAGTTCAAGCTACTGCCTTCAATTCATACCCAAGTACACCTTTCTACCCATTTCCTACTACCACTTTTGTAAATAAAGTGGCCCATACCACAATCTTAACCGCAGACACGGCAGAAGATTCTCTGGTATTTCCTCAAACCATCATCAGCGAAATACCATGGCTCTCATCCATACTCAGCAGTGATAACCACATTACTGTAAATGGAAAATTATACGAAATCGGCGATAACAGTACTGTTATTGATTCAATTTCATGTACAGTGGCTACATTATCTGGTACTTGTACAGTGCTCTCAGCATGTCCAAATATATATGCTGAATTGGACACTTACGAAACGTACCATACAAAATATTTCTGTCCACTGGCATTGGATAAGTAAGTTTTTTTTAATAGACTAACTTAATTATTTGTTTATTTATTCATATTTATCTTTTAGGGTTGCTGGAGTCTGTTGCATTGAAAAGCATGAAGAATAACTGAAACTTAACTTGTAATAAATAGTTAAGTTTATTTTTTTAATAAAATATTTTTTTATTGGTGTCAATAATATTTTTTTATTACAAATTTAATTTTTCATTTATTAAGCAACACATCTAAACTTTCACACCTAGTAGGAAATGCGACAAAAATTATTATAGTAATTGCTTTTAAAAAAATTAAATATATATTTTATGAATTATAACTCGAAACGGTCTCCGACGACAATGTCCGTGATAGTTTAAATAGAAAGCAATAATAGTTTTCATTACAACATATTTTTTTAATAACCAGCATCAATAGTGTAACAAATGTATGACATTATAATAAATGGAAATTTAATTTAAATTTCCCTATAATTATGAAATGCCTAAAGCCTTATTTATGATATCAGTATCGTGGTCCATTGTAATATAACATCTAACTGTTAACAGAACTCGATTATACGCCGTTACGTTGACTTCATACATTACTTTGTTCCATGGAAAATTTGGCAAAACTTTATCATGCAAAACGTAGTTTTTCACAACGTATTTATCCTAAAATTTTACTATTTTGCTTTAGCGTTTCAACAAAAACTTTCTCGCGCATCTAATATATACCACTATTTATAGAGTGCACCAATTCTATGCAATTAGATGCTTGATAATGCCTTCAGTATATCAGTGTGCTGCACAGCTAAATAGTGTATAAAGAACCACCCACCAAGCTCGGCTGAGTTATGTTAAGAAGCTTAAGCGCTGAATATTTCATTGTTCAACTAAAGCGATAAACTATCTAAAACTTGTATTTTGTATTATGGTTTGCAAAAAGTTTGTCATTTACATGTTACTGTGCGTTAGCTCAGATTATTAGCCTGAGTATGCTAAACTGGTACTAAATTGTCAAAAATACACTCACTTATTAAGAAATACCTACTTTTTTAATTGGACATTTAGATGGAAAATAGCCACATTTATTTATGTGATCTTCTATGAATGTATGTATGTACTGAAACTGGTCACACATATTTAATTGATTAAAGTTGTAAGGCATTCGCCGATATTGATTACTAAATTCAGCATACAATTGTAAATCCTATAAAATAAATGATAATCTTGATGGACCTACTAATCATACTTGAAGTTGCAAGTTAACATTATTTTGTGACGACAGATGAGGCGAAAGTTTACCGAAAATATTCTTAGTATTTCGGTTGACAAATGGCATTACATTTGAGTTACTTACAATAAACACTTCATCAGATAAATCTTGATATAAATCAGCAAACACCGATACTCCAATACTTGTTTTATTGAATTTTGACATCGATACATTACCTTTGCCATATTTTTCATCTATGTTCAGTATTACAAGACGTTCTATTTTACCTCTATAAAGCTCGAATTTACCCTAACAATTGTTTTTTATTAAATATAGTACGCAATTTATTTTTAAACTAACAGACTTACGGTGTCGACTATATTTATATATAAATATAATAAAATTAATACTTTTAACAGAACCATGTTCTACTAACGTCTATGCATTAATATGGAATGCTGTTTAATTCGCATATATATATATATATATATATATATATATATATATATATATATATATATATATATATATATATATATATATCTATACATATACATTTTAAATCATTTAAACATAATTACACTCTACGCTAATAATAATTATAATAAAATTAGAATTTGTATATCATAAATTTATTTTTTAATCTGACAAGAAGCCCATAAAAAAATCATTTACGTATAATTTAAATGTAGTTTTCAAAATTTCTTGTAGGGTGGATCAAAGAAAAAACTATTGACTCTAATTTTATTATTTAATTAGGGTAAGGAATAAAACGTTCAATTTTTATTTATTAAATGAAATAAAACCGCTGATCATTTTTGACCATATATTGGTCTTCTTAAATGATAACCGAGGTGAACTGAAGATGACCAACTGTACTGTAATTGCGATAACCGCACACAAACAGCATAAATTACTTGTTATCGAAATGTTTAGAACATCCTATTCACCATTTATTAACGTCAAATAAACACAATGATAAATAAATAGCCATGAATTAAAATTGTCCAACCTGTGTAACAGGAAAATCCCAATTTCCGAGTCATACTTGCGAACATTCACTCCATGTGGTGACATTGAGAGCAACGGAAAAAACATTATTTGTTTAAACTATTTCAATATAGAATTTGTTTTTTTATATATTTTTGTGATACTTAAATCGCTCTGTTATTACTCCTTCATTCCTGAAAATGAAATAAATAAGAATTAAGAAAATATAAACGATTTAATAAATTTGCAAAACAAATTCTTTGCACACATTTTTTTAAAATTTATACGTATATATATTTGTATTATTTAGTTGACTATAAAAAAAATTCAAGCATTTTTTTTTTCATAAACATATTATGACATGACCAAGAAGTAGAAGTTTTTCCTTGTATTGTTTGTTTCGCAAGGTGATCTATTGCTTCATCCTTCATATATAAGAAAACTATAAAATATAAGAAATGAATAGAGGACTTAAAATTACGAAATATAACTATTTTTTTCAAATTAATATTAAAATTGTTAATATTATTAGATACATACTACCTAAATACTTTTTAAATTATGAAATGATATTTTTTACCTTGACCTAACACGAGATATTTATAGGATAACATATCATATCAAAAACTAATTAGAGTTGGATTTTCCATTCATGTAAATATTATTAGTTTCCTATATATAAAAAATATTTAATTTATCATTATAATACACAACAATATTTAAATTACAAAAAAAAAGAGGATTTTTAAAATTCTTATTTTTGTTTATATATAACCGAACATTTACTGTTTTGATATTTTTCTTTTCGGTAAAATAGCATGTTTCGTTTGAATTAAATATAGAAATTTATATTAATCTTTTCCGAGAGACGAAACATTAACAAATACAAGCATTCAAATTCACAGAAGTGTAAAGAGATATTTAAATAGTTATAATAACAAGGTTACTGTATAAACACATATAAATACACATTGAGATGAAAATATATAATCAGTAGTCAGTTTGTCTTAGAGTACGGAAAAGATGTGTAAGAAAATGGATTTGAAAGTTAATTTTATTTATATGGTGACCATGAAACAAGTATCCTAATCTGTGGTCATCATTATTATAATTCTATTAAAATTTATTTCGAAACCTTACGTCTATAATTACTTATTTTAATACTTTGACCTTAACCATGATATCTATAAGATATAAGTTTATACTTTGCTAAGTTAATTCTCAGTTAGTTAATAGTATGCATTTGTACGTCTAGCAAATAGGACTTCCGCCATCATGGGTATTCGATTACCTATTTTTGTGGTAACAATTTTACTGTGTCAATATGTGGTGTCATTTCCTTATCCACAAGGACCAGAAGCTCTCGTTGTTACAACTGAAACCAACAATGAACCTATTTCCAACGTAAGTTAATATTTTGATCTCTGTGTATCTTTATGTAATTATTATAATTTCATACGTTTTTAATATTCAATATTATATGATAATAACCGTAAATATAATTATATATTATTTATATAACCACATTTACACGTTAAGCTTAATAATAAATGCGATTTTAGGCTAAAGAAATCAAAATGCGACCACCCGAATTAGATAGCATGCATGTGATATCAAATGTAAGCAACCGATATGCCCAAACAGTGATATCCAGCCGATACAAAAATCCTTCAAGTGTATCGCAGGAAGCAACATTCTCAATTGTGCTACCGGAAACAGCATTCATCTCCGGATTTCTAATGTAAAGATCAATTAAATAATAATAATATATAGTCTCAATATAAGCTATGATTAATAATTATAGGCAAATAAAAGATAAATCATATGAAGCATACGTTCGAGAGAAAGAAGAAGCAAAGAAAGAGTATGATTTTGCCGTACAACAAGGAACCGGAGCAGCACATGTTGCCGTAAACGCCAGAGATTCTAATCGATTCACTGTATCGATGAATATTGAGCCATACAGCAAAGTTGTCTTCAATCTAACGTACGAAGAGTTGCTGGTTCGGAAACATGGAAAATATGAAATGGTGGTTAATTTAAACCCAAAGCAACTAGTCAAAGATCTCATCGTTGATGTTTACATCACTGAAATGCAACCACTTGTAAATGTCAATACGCCAGCTATACGTTCAGGAAATGATATATTCACTGAAGAAGTTGATGCTAGTCAGTGTACCATTAATTATCTTGCTAGTCTTGTAGTTCTACTATATTTGTGATAACTATAAAAATTTGTGATTCAGAAAATGAGTTTGCTGAAATCAATAAGATTGGAGATGATAATAAAGCCGTCCATATTCATTTTGCTCCAAATATTAAACAGCAAAAACAAATGGCTAAGAAACTGGGAAAAGACGATGATGATGGTCTTGCAGGACAATTCCTTATTGAGTATGACGTAGAGAGAAACTCCAAAGGTGGTGAAATACTAGTAAGAATATTCAATAAATGTTAATATAAAAATACACATTAGAAAAGAAAAGATTTAACAAGTCTTATTTCCAAAATGTTCAATTTATATCAGTAACAAAAGATGACTTGAACGTTGTGGAAATAAGACATTTTTAAAACTCATTTCTTACCTATAAATCTACAACTAAGTTGATATTCTTAATAATGGATATACATTCTTTCGATCAATGTTCGTAACTATTTTGTACAATAGGTAAATGATGGATATTTCGTTCATTTCTTTGCACCTCCAGAGCTGAAAACGCTACCAAAGTATGTGGTATTCGTGTTAGATGTAAGTGGCAGTATGTATGGAAGAAATATCGAACAATTAATAAATGCTATGGAAACCATTTTAGTGCAACTTGGACCTAATGATTATTTCAACTTGATTGAATTTAATTCGGATGTTAAGGTACGCAATTTTTGTTTTAGATATTTCTCTTTTATTTTATGAGAAATAATATTTTTCCTGAATACCAAAGACCTTTAGTGTAGATGAGAAAGAATATAAATAATAATAATAAATTATAAATGTAAGAGGAAAAGTTATCGTATTTTAAAACAAATATGTTTATATTACAAATAGATATTGAACATTAAAAATAAAGAAGCTAGTACTGTTTTATCAAATTATGGATTTGATGGATATTACGGTTCAAAACGAAATAAGCCAAAGCAACAATTCGAGTTGCTCCCTGCTTATCCTGCAACGGATGAGAATAAAGAAGCTGCCAAAACTATTGTTAAAAACATGGAAGCTGATGGTGGTACCAATATTTACGATGCTCTTGAAGTTGGTCTAAATATGACTTCCGCTTTTATTTCATCGGCGCACTTTGGCAAAACATCTCCACAACCAATCATCATATTTTTAACTGATGGTGATCCAACTGTAGGCATAACAAATACAAATGAAATATTAAATATTGTAGCAAAACGAAACACTGATAACAAAACAGCTATATTTTCGTTAGCATTTGGTAGCAATACGGATAAGCAGTTATTGAAATCCATTTCATTAAAGAATAATGGTTTTATGCGTCAAATATACGAAGCATCAGATGCACCTTTACAATTGCAAGATTTTTACAAACAAATAGCTTCACCTCTTCTTGCCAACGTTACGTTCACGTATCCAAAAGGTGATGCAGTTACAAAAAATGTATTCCATACATACTTTGGCGGTAGTGAGATTATTGTATGCGGAATGATGCCACTGGAGGAAAAAAGTGCGTCAGTGCACGCCTTGACTTTTGCTGGACCATCCGATTTTATCCCAGACTTCGTAATACCACATAAGAGGCAACTAGGTTCTTTGGAGAGATTGTGGGCTTATACGACTATTCGACAACTGTTAGACAAGAAAGATGAATTAGAAAATGACTTAGAAGATACAAAACAAAATGAAATCAAACAAAAAGCTTTACAATTGGCACTTAAGGTAAAACTAATTTGATACATTTTAATTGCTCATATTATACAGCTTTTTTACAGTATTCATTTGTAACTGCGCTTACATCTTTGGTTGTGGTCAAACCGAATGAAACACAAAAAGTAAATACTGAAGAAGCAAATGAAAATAAATTTGGTAAGTATCTTTTTACTTAAGCTGTTTTCTGGTTTAGTGATTATTTATTAATGTTTTTATGCGAATGAGAAGATATTTTCGAACGTTTATAAAAATTAATTGTGCATAACTGTCTTCCTATTTTAGATTTCTATGATTCGTATGCAGGTGGTCCTGCTCTATCATCTGCAAATTCTGGTTTTGGAATTGCATATCCAATGATGGCGCCTATCGGAGCTGGGGCCTCCAGTGCATTTTATATGCCTGGTGTACCGTCTCCTAGTTACAAAAATGCTTTTCGTCTGTCAATTATGTCATCTCCAAGCCAAGTTTCTGGTTACGGAGGTGGATTTGCATCTCCAGGCCAACTACCAGTAAATCGTCGTTTATCCGGGGAGTCTTTGATAAATACTCGTTTATCTGATGATACTGTTGATCAGGATTTTCTATATAATAACGAAAGTAAGTAATGTACACAACAAAGAAATCTATCCATAATGGATATTATTTCAAAATTTTTATTTATATAGTAACAACAGTTAATTGATCATATCGCAAAAGGTAAATCGATAATAGCATCCGCGTATCAATTACGCTAAGATCGCTTAAAACAGTCGTAATATTTCTAATTGCAATTTTCCCTATAGAAAAAAGAAATAATTAAAATAACATTAACATATAAATTATTTTTGCATCTGTTAATTATGGCCCGCAATAATAATTTTTGTTTTCAATAATGAAGTTATTTCTGTCATTATTATAAAAATTATTTGTGTACCTTAAACATTTATATTTTTAGCCACACAGCTAATTCCAACCATAAACCCAGTTGAAGCTGACTTGCCATGGTTGTCACCATTGATTAGCAATAATGAGTACATCCATATTAATGGAAAAATGTACGCAATTGGCAACAACAGTACAGATATAGATTCAACGCCATGTACAGTGAACTCACAATCTGGCAACTGTACGGTGCTTTCGGCATGCCCGCAAATCTATCCCGAATTGGACACTTTCGAGACATACCATACAAAATATTTCTGCCTATTGGCATCAGAGCAGTAAGAAATCTCATGTGCTGCACATTACTTATTTATTAATTCATTATATTTCAGTTATGCTGGAGTCTGTTGCGTTGATGAACATAAAAAACCTGAAGAAGAAAACTGATTTAAATTCTATTAATGTATATTGTTCGTATTAATTACTTTTAATTTTGTGTTTTGAAATAAAAGAATACGGTCTCTTAAATTATTTTATTTTATACTCAAGTTACTTTAAAGATTAAAGTTAAAATATTTTAATGTTAATTGTACTGATTCAATTAACAGATGAAGAATTCTAACTTTAATGAAAAAGATTTTCTGAATATGACTTGTTTTTAAACATATCTTTTAGATATGCTATTGAGAAATAAATGCATTTAATACTTAATTAATAAACGTCAATACTCCTATCATAAAACGTCTTGAGCAATTTTCAACCATATTCCTTATCAATAAAAAATTATTGTTTTTTTCCCTCTTTTGACGGATAATATATTATGAGTATACAAATTTGAAACCCTACGTTATGTTGGCTGAATCAAGTATAAATAAAAAATCAGTCCTAGTAATATTCATACATACAAATTACAATTACTACAATGTTCAAAAATGTATCGATTATAATTACGTCAAAATTCTAACAAATATAAATTTCGATACAGTGTTATCAAATAATGGAATATAATGAATCAACCAAATTAATTTTAAACACATATATTTTTGCACCTACGGAGCTTAAAAAACTACTAAAACATTTTGGGATTTTATTATACTGACAACAAAATACATATTTGAACAGAATTAATCAAATGTTATTATGTATTTATTTAATGAGACAAGCAATATTTTTATTTGTATAAAAACATTAAACTTTTATAATATATAAAACGTGCCTTTGCCATAAGTTTACTTTCTTTGTGCATAATTTCGTTGAAACTGATCGAGGACATGATATTGCGCGTATGCAACTTTACTAAATGGCACACTGTTATCATTCACTTCCACCCTATGAGATAAGTCACCTGTTTGCGCATTAAAGTTGGCCGTACTACTAAAATTTAAAACGAAATATTAAACCATAACAATAAAAAATTGAAAACGTGATTTATGTAAAACTTACGAATATGCATGGCTTGTTTCCGCTCGAGGCATGCTGAAAAATAAAATAAAGATTTTTCGTGAAACGCAACTCGCAATTTAAAAAGTAGTTAGAATTTTATAGAAATATGCCAGTGAGTATATTTTCAACTAGATTTAATTTAAAATTTGAGGTAATCAATCGTACTTAAGATGGAGACTTAGGTTTTTTTCTGGATAACTTTGGCAAGAGGAAACACTCTTATTGTTCGATGGTCGACTTGGTGGATTTGAACTAGAATAAAAAAGATTGTTTATTTATAAATGAATTTACAAATTACTTTTTTTAATTCCAATATTTTATTTTGATATATAATAAACCAATTAATTTATGGGATCTGAAGTGACTTACCGTTGAGACATTTTTGGGATTGATTAGTATGAAGATGTACTCTTGCAAAGTTGCAATTGAACAATGAATGCTGTTTGATAATGAGACAGTTCGCAAGTGCAACAAAATGAGATTGCGGTGGGGTTCAAATTTCATGAGTCAACAAGGAAAGTTCATCTTAAATTGTTAGTGCTCATTGCCATATCAATCTACAATATTGAATCGCTAATATTACATTGTTAATTTTTAACAAAATGGATCGTCGGTTAGTTTACAGTTTATGTTAAAAATTTTGGTTTTTCTTATATTAAATATTTTGTTTTAGTTATATGCAAACCACTGGCCAAAGATATCTGCCTCAGCCAAGTACAAGGTAAGTTAAATTATCTAAATTATAAGAGACCGTTATGAATTTATTTCCCAATACCTATATGCATCATATTGCATAAAGCTAGAATTTTATTCAATGCAGTTAGTAAATTTAACAAATATTTAATTTGCAGTTTAATTCAAATAATGAGAACCCTTTCAATATTTTACAGATTTATTACAGAATGACAAGCTTAAAATGGCGCATAATATCTATCACGTCAAAGGTTAAATAGATTTCTTTATATGTAACTGTAAATTTCCTCAGAATCAGTTCATTAAGCATTAAATTGTTTATCTAACTTTTTCTTTCTCTTTCAGGAAATTTGTTGAATACAATCCAAGAAGATATGAGTATGTATTTAAAAATAGGTTTAAATTTATATAGCAATATAATATTATATTTTAAACTATAATTTATCTGAATTCTAATAAACTAATTAAATAAATGATCATTGCAATTTTAACAATTACCTACAGTTTACACCAATTTTTGCAGTGTATTTTATAGATACTAATAATACTTTTATTACTTAGCTTTAGTCACCGAAATTCATATATTATTAATGATTACAGACATAATGTAAGTTTCAATCAGCATAATGGCCACAGTTCAGAACGAATAACAATTTATAATCCATGTTCAGGCTGGAATTCCATTACTATTACTATATACAGGGGACCATACGATCGGATTACTGGACCAACAACTATCAGACGTTCTGTTCGAAATTATCCACTTTACGAAACATATTATTAAACAAAGATAGATATAAAATTGCACAAATAATTTACATTTTGCGAAAATAATTATCGTAAACACACCAAATACAAATTTTGAATTAACCCTTATGTTTTTGTAGGTGTGGGTATCTATCAACGAATCAATCTTAATTTCTTAGTCGCTAAACTAATATCTAGCAGTAGTGTCTTTTTAATATTTATCTATACAATAACTAACTCATCTATTTATCTTTAAACAACAAAGTTTAGATTGTACTAAACGTATAAAATTCTATGCAGGTTGTATGTTTATTATATTTAAGTGGATGGAAAAAATATATTTAGGTACATATATTAGTAATATGTAATAAAATATGTTAATATTTGTGTATTAGTTTCTTTTCCTAGAGCCTATACTTCAGGAGATCCAATCAATCTCATTGTAAAGTGTGGTGTAGATGCAAATATTCCGAAATGGATAATTGTTTAATTATTATACAGAAATAATCGCTGCCATTTTACAAATAAAAGTCAAAAATTAAAATTTAAAAAAAATCAGAGAAGAAGCTAGAATAAATACAAATAGCAGTGGAGCTATTTGAAATCGTAAAGAAGCCGCAACAGAACGTGCTTGTTGTTCATGTATCCATTCTAAATAACTGTAAACTCTAGTATATACGCCATAGTGACTTATATCGAAACATCCATATCCAAATGAAATGATTCCTTCTAAAGTATCATTACATATTAAAGGACCGCCCGAATCTCCCTAGAAAAAAAATGTAATCGAAAACGATTTTTATAACAGAAATGCAGTAATTCATTTCATAATTTTCAGTCGCAACGCAACTTTAATATAACTTACTTTACAAGAATCAACGACCAAATTCAAATCTCCAGCACAAATCATACTTGGCGTTATATTAACTTGCATGTAGTTTTCTTGACAATTCATATTATCTGTTATATTTATTTCCGAAAATCTCATTATCTTAGATAATGTTTTACTATCCTATGCAATATTTAAATTAATATATTCATTCTTTAATATTATTAAGCAATTGTATCAAAGAGAAACAAATTTTATGAGGCATTTATTGTGTATCAAAGAGAGATAGAAAGAAGAGAGATAAATAGACTATTGTTTTGTCAACGCATATATAATTTTAATTAAATATTTATATGAATATGTATCTATGACAATAACGAAACACGGATGAGATAAAAATCGACTAATACATACATATATAATATTATTTTAAAAGTTGCAATATATATATCTTTCAAATCATCAATTAGAAACGTAACATTTACCTTGTAAAAACCCCATCCAGATATATTGCATGTAATTGATTCATTTATTAAAGATGACGGCAATTTTACAGGTATTACATTTGCGTAGTCTGCTAAATCACCTTCAATCTGTAAGAAATGTTGAGTGTTTTTAAAAGTGTAATAATTCTTAAAAAATAAATTCACAAACATCCATTTTGTTTTATGAGTCCAATATGAACCTACCCGTAAGACAGCAATGTCGCTCACATGAGATATATTATCATAGTTTTCATGTACAAATATATGTTGCACATTTCTTACAATGCCCATTGCATGATTTGTGAGATTCGACTCGCCTGCCCATATTCTAATATCTTCAGGATTAAATGGACTCTTTTCAATATTGGCATACATGCAATGGGCAGCTGTGACTATATGTTTTGTATCGATTATAGATCCGCCACAAAAATGGATCCCAGATTTTGATTGTAGCGATACCTAAGTAATAAATATTATTGCTATATATTAAAAACTTATTCAAATATACTATAATAAATGGATTTTCTTAGACGCAGTTTATCTATTTAGATAGAAGAAAAAGAGTAGCAAATTACAAACGTATTAATTTGCGGATATATAATTATTAAATTTACTTGATACGGCACTACATCTTCAATCCAAATTTTCCCATTTAAAATAGACTCATGAGTTTTATTTATTAATGACGCATCTATAACCAATTTTATTTGTTAATTTTAATTAGTTCAATTTTGATATGTTACTCTTACCTTTTATAGTAATAATTAATAAATACAAGATCATATATAAGAACATTTTATCGAGCATTACATTTACGAAATAACTGAGCGTTACAACAGATGCAACCAAAAATAGTTCATTTTATTATTTGCAATTTGATATAAAAAGCAAATACGTAATGTTATCTTAGTTAAAATTCAAATTTATCTTTGTAATGTAAATAGGTTTATAAAAACTTTCACGTTCAAATATTTATATTTAATTCACTCTTTTTCTAATATCAGTATCTAGGTATATGACTAAGTATTTAATATGCTTTAATATTAAAAGCAAAAATTATAAAAGTATTATTAAAATTTGTTTAAAGTTTGATAAATAATTGTGGCTGTCTAAAAAAACATCGTCTGAAGCAAAAAAAAATTATGTCTTAGATCACGATGAAAATTAGTATCTATAGTTAAAATACCGAGAAAAATCGTTATTAGGCATTATTTTCATTACCGTAACTTTTAAATTAAAATCTACAAAATGAATGTGTTTTCAAGTTAGCGTGTGATATAGATATGGTCAAGTTGATTTTAACACTGATATTTTCACACTTACAATAATAATATTTAGAATTCGGCTATGTCCGTTTTGGTTGGTGTGGTTGATGGTAACTCTGTAATTAACTCTGCAATCGCTATGAATACAGGAAAAAATTTATAATTTATGTATAATTAATTCGGCGAGCTTCAAGCTTGGTTGCTTACATATGTAGAAGTGGTCTCTTTATTTTAATATGTGCTATTCAACTAATTAACAAATGTTTCAAAATTAATATTAATGTAGATTTCTTTATTTTATTAACTTATTTACAAACAATAAAACTATATTCAGCATGAATATATTGTATTTCTGTTAATGGTGTAAATTATACTCTCATAGACTAACACTACATACATATATATTATTTTTCGAAACTATGCAACATTTCACCATGAACTGCATTCTTTTCTATTGTAAAATTATATTAATGAACCATGGTGTGTAACGTTTGTTTATCTAAAATTTATTTTAAATTTATTTTGTAGTGTAATAGAATTAGATTTAATATTATATTCCATATAAACCCTACGACTAAATTAATTTAGTTGTATCAAATTTAACCATTTCGATGTATGTATGTCCATGACACCGAACTAACGCTACAATGTTTACGCAAACAAGTACGTGCGTTGGACAATACCTTAAGAAAAAAGGTATATATTTTACCAAAATACACAAATGGTGGCAGTTGCCAAAATATACTAAATTCTAACTTCGTTGGGACTGATTTTTATATATTATAGGAAATCCAATCAACAATAAAATTGACGGCAACTATATATATATATATATATATATATATATATATATATATATATATATATATATATATATATATATATATATATATATATCGATTTATATTTTCTATTAAAGTAGTGTAATTTTCTAACATCTAATGCAATTTATTAGTTTCTCGAATTGAATGTCTGTGAAGAAGATTTAATTTATAACAAACCAAGTTATAACTACGAAATTATGTGATGTGTAAAATGTAAATGAGGGTAGTGAATTTGATGTACGAATATGTATAACGCCGAAAAGTGAAAGACGAACCTTGAGTACGCATGTGCTTCGTTCCGGTGTTTCTTGAGTATAAAAAGGCACTCTTCGGTCACAGTAAGGCACAGTTCGCTCAACAGTCCTGGTGAATCTTCAGACAGCACCTAGGAGGTTAGCACAAGAACAATCACAGAATCATCATGAACGTCCTAGTAAGTATATAAAAATAATTCAGTTTAAAAATTAGATTGATTTGGTCATTCAAAATTTAGATCACATGTATAGGTACTATTTTGATAAAATGAATAATTCATTTTAAATCAATATTCAATTAAACAATTTCACACAAATCAAAATTACAACCATAATTATAGAATTAGAACTTGCAATCTTAGATCGTGTACTTTTCTGCAATTGGTAACTTTATTTAATTATTCAATATTAGCACTATTAGCAATTTACTTTTTTGTTATAATTTACAGTATAAATTAAAACATTTAAAAATATATTTACATCATGTAAATAAATGAATTCAAATGTGAGAAACAATTTCAAATGCTCCACCCTTTGTTCTAATTAGTAAATAACAATTGCCATTCTGTACTCTGTAATTTTATTTAGCGCAAATTAGTCACGGCTGAAGATTTTATTTTAATAATTAAATATAATAAATTCTGTAGTAATGTTCGTGTTCTAATTAGCATCGTTATATTCTGAGAAATATTTCCGTAAGACGGTCACTGAGCAGAACAAAAACTTTACGAAATATTTTGTAATGTAACATTGGATTTTTCGTATGTGCATTATACATGCATGTTCACTTGGAAAGTATTTTGAATTAACTATTACTTTCATCGTTCCGCTACCTAAAACTAACGATTTTACAATATTTGCAATGTAGAATTGGTACTTGCATTAGTTTAATTGCTATAAAAAGTATTACGAAAGTAACTATCATTTACTTATAACAAAGTCACTTACAATTCATCCTTTATCCGGGATTTACAAATACACTACAGTAGGAGTCCATTTGGGGCAATTTTAATATGTTTGTAATTCTGTAAGTTTGATAAAAGTAAGTAAAGTATCATAGTTTCCAAACTACAATCTCTATAGATTCAAAACGATTCACCAGTAATATCTGATGTATGTACCTTGATGATAAAAATAATATTAATTTATTTTCAGATTGTTGTATCATGCATGTTAGCCGTTGCTGCAGCAGGCTACGTTTACCCTGACGTATCCTCATTGGGACACTACGGTGACCAATATGGTGGTCAATACGGTGGAGGTCAAGACGTTGGTCACCAGTACGGAGGTGGCCAATACGCTAGCAACTACGCCCATCAGGTCCAAATCGGGCCACATGGTGTACCCCATGATACTGAAGAAGTCGCCGCTGCACGCGCAGTTCACTTAGCCGCTCACGCAGAAGCTCGTGCTCGTCACACCGGATACGCTCACGGATACGGAGTCCACCAACAAGGACCAATCGACACCCCCGAGGTGCAAATCGCCAAATTTAAACACTTTGCCGCTTTCGCTGAAGCCAAACAACGTAACTCCAACCCCCATTTGGCTCATACTGCCGGACCTATCGACACACCTGAAGTACAGATCGCCAAACAAGAACATTTCGCTGCATACGCTGAAGCCAAATACCGCAGTGAAAACCCCGCTGCCGCTCACGCACCTCACGCTGGTCCAGTTGATACTCCTGAAGTACAACAAGCTAAGGTTGAGCATTTTGCCGCACATGCTGAAGCCCAAGCTAGAGAATATGAACATGGGTATGGAAACCAACAGGAATATGATAACTCTGGCTATGAAAACTCCGGTTATGATCACTCTGGTTATCAACAAGTTGCCCAACCCGTCCAGTATCACTCCGGTGGGTATGAGCAATATGCCGCTGAACCCGTTTACCAACACCAAGAATACCAACACCAAGCTTGGTAATTTGAGATGTAGCATTTAGTTTCTATTTTTCACCAATTTCATTTCTCATTTATTAAGTATCGTCGCCAATTGTAATGGTTCTGTGATATATTCTTCTTACCTATTGTACTGCCTTTAATAAATTTATAGATAAATATTAAATGCATTTTTTTGCTTTTCCCTGTCAATTACAACGGAAATTATATTATTAAACTACATTATTGATCACCCATTTCCCAGCATCGTATTTCTTTACGCCATTACATTTAACATGTTTGCGTGTTGATCACTAGACCATGCTTTCCGAATAGAAATTAAACATAAACAGAGCAGAAATAATTAAGAAGAAGCAACCGTATTACACTAACTGTAATTAATTTTATTTACTATATAAACACTAATATGATATAGCACCTGCAAATTTCACCACTCATTTCATATGACACAAGCATATTTTATGTGATTTCTAAACGTTACACCAATACGTGATCGTATTTACATTATACAAAATAAACGTACATTTTCATAAATTCTTTTGTAATATCTAAAATTCGAAATAAATTTACATTACGCCTAAATATAATTTACTATGTGGCCAGATATTTTTCTTGGCTGATGTTATAATAAAACGATTTTTTTGCAATCAGTTATAATTTAGTTTTAAATAATATGCAATGAAAAAGATTAGATTTCTTTTGGCTTTCGATAAAGAAAAATCGTCTATTATTTCTATGGAAATTTAATGTGATTTGATTTTGATGCGTTATTTGCAAATCTATAACTAGTTTTAGTTAACTTGAAATAAAATATGACTAATCAAATATTTTGTTATTATAAAAATGTACTTACAAAAACAAATATTAAGAGATATTTATTATGTATGCAATTGTATCAAATTATAGATAAGTAATTACTATATAAAGCAAAAAAAAGTTGAGGTAGTCATAGTTCAAATTTAACATGAATTTCATTCAGACTACAATTTTAGTGTGCTTTTTAGCTTGTAATACGCTTGGTAAATATTTTATTCTTATACTAAAAATTAATGTATACTTGTTCCAAAATATTTCTCTCAGTTTATAATTCTTAAATAGAAATGATATTAATTCATTTCAATAACGAATCTAGTAATTCGATTTAAGTGATACTACATGTGTTTACTACCATATATTTAAGAAACATCACTTCTAATAAATAATTTTTACAGCGCAAGTTAACAATGATATTAGGAACAGTATTTCTTTCATGTACTATTATGGGTAAATATTATTCTATACATTATTAATTTATTTTGTAGATGTAGACGGTCAACATCTACACTAATACACTTTGAAATTAAAATATGTTTAGCACCACTTTGTATTTATAAAATATACATAAATGTTCTGTTAATTTCCAGGCGAGATATAGATAGTTATACATCAATACCATATGATGAAGGCTTGTCAATCATAACGCAACCCACATTTGATGCAAGTGCATGTACCATTTTCTTTTATCCCGGGTTTAATGAGAAACCCGCTTTAACGAACGCAGAATATTGTCCTAAAATTGTTGTATCAGGTAAAGTAAAAAGATACGTTAAAATTATTATCTAAATTCACATAGAAATGTATAACTAATTCATAGCCACATATTGATGTATCTAAATACATATATCACCGTAAAAGGTGGTTAGACTATTTTCTAACAATAAGTGGAATAATAAGTTTGATACAAAGTATCATTAAATGTACTTAAAAATATGAGATACAATAAAAGATTTTCTGTGTTGACTACGTATGACAATTCATCGCATAGTCGTTCATATTTAATATTGTAACTAATATTAAATACTATTTATTTCAGAACTACTACCACACACCACTTGTAATGTCATTGTGATAGACTTCTCCTCTTTGGTGAACAATACTGGCGCAGGAAGTAGTTTTGAGCAAATATCCATGGGAGCAGCATATTGGACAGCATTTTTAAATTCGTATAAAATAGGTAATAAAATAATAAGTTTATTACGCATGTTTACACTTCGAAAAATATTGTTACCATAGCTAAGAATTTGGTTACTACTATATGATTTTTTATTATATTCTAAAAGAATTTTATAATGCATTAAATATGTGTTTTCTTCTAAAAAAAATGTTTAGATATAATGAATCAATACTAGGTTCTTTTGTTGAAGAAAATGTTTATAATTCTAGGTGAACAATTAGCAATTTTTTTACTAAATTTGTAAACGCATGTAATTGTTTGGACAAAATACATCATATTGGATTCAGTATTGGGGCACAGATCATGAGCTTTACTGGAAAGAATTTCAATAAAGTAAACATTAACAAGTTTCTCAAGATGACAGGTGCGAAAATTTCAGTAATAAATCATATGTTTTGGATTTAAAATCGAAATATATTTGCAGGTTTGGAGCCGGCTGGTCCACTTTTCATATTAGATCATTTGGAGAAAAGCGATGCAGTTTTCGTTAGTGCTTTACACACAGATGCTGGTCTATATGGCACTGTTTATGAAAGCGGCACCGCTGCTTTTTGGCCTAATAATGGAAGCTCTATCCAACCAGGCTGTTCATTATCTACAGCATGTACGAGATGCGTGACCGACATATGTGATAATAATAAAGCAAAGAGCTATCATCTCATACACATAGGCTCTATTTAAGCGTTATATTTTTATTAAATAATTAAATTAATCTAGTTATTAATAATTACAGCAAATTGTAGCCACTACCAAGTCTGTTATTATTACGCGAATTCTGTTAAGGATACATCTATATACCAGAGTCAACGCTGCGATGCTGGTTATTATGGGTGGAAATTGGGGTTGTGTAATTCCAATCCCAGTTATGCGAATATGAGATACAATGTTCAGAATACGTAAATCGTTTTAAAATCTGGTATTATCCTATACTAATTCTTTAAGAAATTTCAAATGCTGATCATTCGTATTTCACAATTATTATTAAGAGTTTTAATTTTTCTTTTAGAGCTTTCGGAGATTACTACTTGGACACATAATTGGACAACCATATACTTTACTGTTATGTAGGTTTTAGTCTTTTAATGAAATATTCACTTGTATTTTTATTGGCTTAATAAAATTGTCTGTTTGAGATATATAAATCTGTGTCTTTATTGCATTAGTTCTAAAAACACGATGATGCAATATTTAAGATGCTTATACATATAAAATAGATATTGATAACTCAATTATTTGTTGTTATGTTTGTTTTCCTGTATCGAATATAAATTCATAAATTTAAACATAGTTGTATTTATAGATTAACTTTAGGCTGAAATAGCTATTCTATCTAAAAAACAAATAAGGTTAGCACTATTTAATAGTTTATAATTAAACTATTGTTATAATCTTAATGACTAGAACTATAGATAATCCTTGCGGACGTGGAATAATTTAAAATTATAAAAAATAGTAATATATAGTTTGACTCAAGTAAATAAATAACACGTTTAGTCTAAATATATTCAAGAAAAAAAAAAAATATATGATAAAACATTCTATATAAAGCAAAAATAAAAATGTTTTTAACATAGTTCATAATGAATATAATTCAAATTTCAATTTTAGTGAGTCTATTTGCTCACAATATATTTGGCAAGTACTTATTTCTTTTATTTGAAATATATTTCAGTTGTTATTGTTAACTAATAATGTAATAAATTATAACAAATAAATAATAACTCTCGGTGAGGTTTCACTATAATTATAGTGAAACCTCACCGAGAGTTATTATTTATTTGTTATAATGTTTTACCGAGTGACAACAGCATCATCCTTTCAATTTATTATAATAAATTATGTTTTACAGCTCAATCTAACAATAAAATAACTGACAATATTTCGTTCATGTACTTTAATGGGTAAGTATAAGACGATTATACTATATAAAAATCGTTTTAGTAAAAAGTGTACTGTCAATTTTTAATGCTGATAATAAAAATCTATTTAAAATATATATAAACTATAGAAAAATATAATAATATCAATAATTTAATTTACAACTAAAGTATTTTCAAGAAGTTAAATTTCATAGATATGATTTAACGAATTATACTTCAATGCCATATGAAAGCGACTCAACACTCTTTTCATTTGATACTAGCGCTTGTATTATATTTTACTTCCCTGGATTTGGTGAAACACCAACAATTATACATCCAGATCAGTCTGTGAAAATTATTGTAACAGGTAGAATATTAAAAGAAATATTAACATAGACACAATTGTTAATATTGAATAATATATTTCAGAATTACTATTACACACCAACTGTAATATTATTGTGGTAAACTACGAGTATTTGGTATTTAATTTTGACAACGAAACAATGTATGAAGCGATCATAGAATTGGGAGTAAACTATGCGATCGCAGTCGAAAATTCATATAAAATTGGTAAATTTACTCCTACTAGAGAAATTTAATTATAGATTAGGATGTTTATGATGGTAACAGTAAATAAAATGCGTACTAATGCCATTGTGCAGTTTTGTTGCACCGGTTTGTAATAAAAAATGTATTATAATTCTAGGTGAAGCATTAGCTGATTTTTTTACTAAATTTGTAAATGTGTGCAGCTGTTTGGATAAAATACACCTAATTGGATTCAGTTTAGGTGCACAGATTATGAGTTTAACTGGGAAAAAATTCAATAGTGATAATCCTTACAAGTTTCATCATATGACAGGTAGTCTAATAAGAGTCGTCGGTGAAAGCTATTGAAAGTGGCAATAACTGAAACTTAAACATATCTTCTCCGAAAAATGTTAGAATATATTTACTTTAACTCCATTAGGAACAATCTCCCTCTTCTTTGTTCTGCACATTACCACATTTTAATGAAAAGGATATCTCTTATGTGTACCTAAATATTTTCTAGCTACATTATGTCCTTAAACACAGGTTTGGAGCCGGCTGGTCCACTTTTCTACTTGAATCATTTGGAGAAAACCGATGCATATTTTATTGACGTTATACACACAGATGCTGGTGGCTATGGTACAATTTTTGAAAGTGGTAATCTAGACTTTTGGCCGAATGGTGGAATCCCCTTTCAACCAGGTTGTCCAAAGTCTACACTATGTACGTCTACATACATTTAGTTTTAACACTAAGCTGTAAATCACTTGCTTATTGAAAATAGATTTTTTTTTATTTACATATTTTATAAATTAAAAGAATAATTTGAAAAATGTATTTGTATAAAAGTTCTAAAGATTTTAAATGAAAATAATTTAAAATAGAAAAAGTATAATGTTAAGTAATTCATTTTAATTGCTAATATTTTCAGCAAGTTGTAGTCACTATAAAGCTTGTTATTACTACGCGAATACTATAAAGAATAGATCTTTGTACCAAGGCCAACTTTGCAATTTGGGCTATTTAGCGTGGCTTCTGGGATTGTGTTCCAATTCCAGCTATGCATATATGGGATACGGGGTTATGGAAACGTAAGCCATATTCTAATCGGTTTTTACCTTTAATTAATTCTGGCATATAATGTAGTTTCTATTAGTTTATTTTATTTTTAGAACTTGCGGAAATTATTTCTTGAATATACAAATGGAAAATAATAAGTAATAACATATTATGTATGTACCTACTTTATTATATTTTTAAAATTAAGTATACCTATATGTATTTTTAAAGTGATAATAAACTATTAGTTCAGCGATCAAAGCCTTAAACTTAAATGTAGGAATTTATTTTTCCATTCCGAATTATATATAGTTTATTATTTATGACAACTAATTTTTTGAGAATAATATTTATTAAGTATACGCAAAATTATTTATTGGTACGAAATACCAAAACGTGACAATATCATAGCTTTTCAAAAGCTTTTAGTCCATAACTAAAACGCATGAATACGTAGCGAACATACCCGATTGCGTAGAAATTGAACATATTCTCCAGTTTAAATGCATCGTGTCTTTGAAAGAACTATGAATTAAATTTATTTCTTGAGTACGCGTACGTAAACTATAAATCAACTTTAAGTTAAGATTTCTCTAAGCTTTTTGTAACAATATGGAAAGCATTGCACTAACGCCACACATCACAATCTTTGCTTAGTTACGCGACTAAATCCATTTACAATTTTACATATAGTAATTTATCTTTATAGTACGTAGTTTTCAAGTAATTTATTATTAAACTATTGTTATTATCTTAATAGCATAATTTATAGGTAGTCCTAGTTTGAACAATTTAAACTAACATTAATATATATATAATTGAAAATTTCATTATACAAAAAAAATCCTATATAAAGCAAAAGTAAAATAGCTTTATAACCATAGTTCAAAATGAATATCATTGTAACAGCATTTTTATTGAGCGTTTTAGCTCCTAATATATTTGGTAAGTACTTTATTTTTGTACCATGGTTGCAAGCTAAACATTTATTTTTTACAGCTAGACCAAATGATAAAATAACGGACAACATTTCGTTTCTATACTTTTATGGGTAAGCATTAAAATAATACTTTTCTCAAATTCAGAACTGGTTACATTTACTAACAGAATCAACAACAATCTTGCGATTGATTCATATTTCTGTATTATTAATGACGCAATGGCTAATTTTGCAGAGAAGAAATAACAAGTTATGCTACAGTACCATATGAAGATGGCTTATCAATCTTGGAACAAGACACATATAATATTTCTGCTTGTACTATATTCCATTTTCCTGGATTTAATGAAAAAGCTAGTTTAATGTCGAAAGGCCACTGTCCTACAATTGTTATACCAGGTACAAAATTTAGCAACCTACATAAGTTCACTAAGGCATAATTGTGTATGTATTTCAGAATTACTAAAACACACAGATTGTAATATAATTGTGATAAACTACGAGAATTTAGTGATTAATTTAGACAATGGAACATCATATAAGGATGTAGTAGATGGAGTATACTTTCCATTGGCCGTTATTAATTCATATAAAATAGGTAAACTTATATCGTTTATGTTATAATAAATAAAATGTTGTCATTTTAATATCATTTCATTTTATGTGGGCGATAGTAATAGTTTTCAGATGGAAAGGTCTAACATGTAACATATATACGATATTATATTTCTAGCTAATGTATTGTCCATATATTTTACTGACTTTATAAAGCTTTGTGATTGTGGGGACAGAATGCACCTAATTGGAAACAGTCTAGGTGCTCAGATTATGAGTTATACTGGGAAAGATTTCAACAAAGCAAATCCATACAAATTTCACCATATGACAGGTAATCTATTATAAGAACATTGCCACTTTAGATTACTTGCTTGCAAAGAAAGATTATATAGGAAATTGTTTCGACTTCAATTAGTTTTCTTCAAAAGCAAGTCAGCCAATTTGTAGTGAAAATATTAATAAAAATAGAAGTAAAATGTTGTAAATTAATAGACAACTGTGTTAAAAAACATTAAACGCATTGA
Organism: Nebria ingens riversi; assembly: GCA_018344505.1. Taxonomy (NCBI): domain Eukaryota; kingdom Metazoa; phylum Arthropoda; class Insecta; order Coleoptera; family Carabidae; genus Nebria; species Nebria ingens. Next base: position 62,785 of record JADQWA010001201.1, read on the forward strand.
TCAGAAGTTCTGTTCTAATTCTGTTAGAGAAAAATAATCAATTGTGCTTTAATTTAAATACAGGTTTAGACCCAGCTGGTCCACGTTTCTATACTAGACATTTAGAGCCAAGTGATGCAAATTTTGTCGATGTTATACACACAGATGTTGGCGGATTTGGCACTATTTTTGAATCTGGTCACGTTGACTTTTGGCCAAATGGTGGTAAAGCTTTTCAACCAGGTTGCACAGCGTCTTCAAGGCGTAAGTATATTTTTAATTAAAAATACATTTAATTAAAATCTATTTATTATTAAATATTTAGGTTTTGATTAATATATATTTTCAGCAATTTGTAGCCACGTAATAGCTTGTAATTACTACGCGAATTCTATCAAAAATAGAACATTTTACCCAAGTCAAGCATGCCCAGCCGGTTACGCAGCTTGGGACGCGGGCTTATGCAACTCTGAACCAGAAGCGTACATGGGCTATGGAGTTAAACATACGTAAGGCATTTTCAATTCAACTATTTCTAATATTTATAATATAAACCATTGTATGTATATATTTGACAATTTTATTACTGAGGGGGTTTTGTTTTATTTCAGTGATTCCGGAAATTATTACTTGAATACGGAAGCATATAAAAGCGACGAAATATTTTAGATTACCACCAATGATGTAATACGAACTGTATTGCAATTGTTAAAGAATTATTTGTAAATCTGCTGCACCTAAATAAAATGCTGTAAAGCAAAATTAACATGTATTTTAATTAATTTATCGTTCGTCGATTTCCTATTTATGTATATGGTTGACATTTACAAAAAAAAAAGTGATACCATTTACACCGGTAGGCATCTAATCGATCTTTACATTATTATAAATAAATTAATCAAGCATACTCGCCTTTGACATTAAATAAACATCTATTTGCACATTCACATATCACAGCGTTAATACCACACTACACACAGCCAAGGAACATGAATACAACTGATTACCTATAAATAATTACTAATGAATATTTTCAAGCAGCAACCTGTTTGCATGTAAATTTTCTTAACTTCAATTACCAAGCATTATTTGACGACCAAAATAAAAATAACTAATATATCATGGGCGTAGTTAAGATATTTTTTCATAAATGGTTTTATTTTCAAAATTTAAAACTATAGTCAAATTCACGAAGCGAGAATATTCTTTGGAGATGAATCATGTGGTTTTTGTAAATAACACCTTGAAGCGTAGAATTATATTATGAAAATACTTTTATCCCATAAATATACACTTAACACGGACGGATTTGAAGTGATTTTGAATCATTGTTGATGTAAATAATCATACTATAAATATAACGTTAAGGAGACGAAGCAATAATGAAATACGAAAGTTATACGTATAATTAAAAAATCTTTTACAATAGTATATTTCTACAATAAAATTGGTACATTTTGTATTCAAATTGCGTAAATTGATTCTCGAATACAATCATGTAAAACCAAATCGATAAATTTAAAAAAAAATAACAATTAAAAATGGCACCGTTATAAAAACCATCGATATCAATTTATTTATAAAACCACTTTTTATTTATATAGCTTAAGCTAAAAATCAAGGTATTTACAAATATGTGAAAAAGGGATGATTTTTAAAATTTTATAAATTATAAACGGGCACTTTTCTCAACCGCGTTAAGTTTGATCAATGAAACCGAGAATAAACATAATTTGCACTGTTTTAAAACGTCGCTTGGTTATAACTAAAATTTCTCACGTTTTTTGAAATTTCGTTTGCTGGCACATCGAGTTATGATATCAGCTACATTTTCCTTGTGGTCAAAAATTTTCATCACTTGTGTCTTTGCTTCCACCACACTATCGTTGATTATTTTGCTTCGCTGCATATTGCCCTAGAAACGAATTCAAAACAATACAAATAACACACAACTATAGCAACAAATTATAAATATACTTTAATCAATTCATTTATTCGATTAAACTCCCTATCATGATCCTCACAATCCTTCGTTTCAATAAGCTTAAGTTCTGAACTTAATCGTTCATAAACTTGCGTTTCCAAATCAGCCTGAAATCAAATAATTTTATTTAAAATTAAATCTACATACCGCCGATGTCTCCAGCTCTACATCGGTTAAGAACTATCTCAACGCAAACTATACGTCAGTTGAAACATTTTCATATTCAGAAAGACGTGAAACAAATTTGATTCACTTTATTTTTCAATTCTAAGATTGGTTCCCGTATACCGATTAATTCGGTGATTTCGATGGTCAGTATAGTTTTTTGTATCTGAAAATTTACCAAATCTTCCATTTGGGAACTAAGATGATGAATCTTCCATCCATTAATTGTCTGCAACACATGGCTTTGATTCGCTAAATCTATAATGGTCGGTCGGCGTTCATCCTTCGGTTTAATATCCGTATAGCGCAAATAATGATTATGAGTGGATTTCCACGTTTGTCGGTAACTATTGAGTAGTGATGCAGGCGCAGGTTTACGCACTGTCACTTCAGTTGTGGTACGAGAGACAGCGAGCGTCATCGGGACTAATTCGCGGTCTAAAGACACAAGAAGAAGAAATACATATTATAGAGAAATAATTATTTAATATAACATTTAGTTTAAAAATAACTTGCTCTGCATAATATGATGATGTAGATGAAGGTGCATATTTTCAGATTCCTTCTTCATTTTGCTATCAGATATGAATTGCATGTCTTCCATGTTGAATTTTGGTTCGTGTAGATCGTTTCCGGTTCTATATGTATATATTAAAATAATGAAATTTAAACATATATAATAAACTACTAAATATGAAAATAACGATTAGGAAAATATGTTCACTAGAGAAAGCCAGTCAATTACAACAATGTTTATTATTTTTTATCATATGATAAAAAAAAATCAATATCAGTAATATCACCAGTATGTGATATTTACATTCATACAGAGCGAAAACCTTCATATGTGATGGCAATCTATTATGAAGAAAAAAATGCAGCTATTAACTTACAATTGTTGTTTCCGCGGTTTCTTCCTAGGACTCATCTCTTGCGCGGGTTTGTCATCATCGTGGTGATGATGAAGAAGATGATGTTGTTGATGATGATGGTGCAAATGTAACTGTTGCTGTTCAAGCTTCAGCGCAACAGCAGCAGCTTGGACGGGCGGATTTGATGAAGGCATCGGTAGCGAATCTTCATGCTCCCCAAGTACAGGACTTGATGTAGCCGAGATTGTGGTGCTGCCTCCAGAACTGACTCCGCCACCCCTCGAGTCAGGACGCGAAGGAGGTGACGCTGGAGCGGAAGACAAGCTAGCCAATACTGGCGCCAAATTTTTAGCTGCTTTCAATGGAGACCCTTCGTTGTCGCGTTTACGTAATATACTTGGTCGCGGTGATGACGTTACTTTACCTATTGATGGTAATGGATTGATATGGTCTTGTTGTAGTTGTAACTGCTGCTGTTGTTGCTGATATAATTGTTGTTGTTGAGAGGCTAAAGGGCTCTGTTGTAATAAACCACCGCCTGCAGAGGTAGTATCTAAGAATTGAGTACTTCTTTTCTGTTCAACCACCATTACGGGGTTGAACTGTATTGATTGGCCACTCATTATTCCTAAATATATTTATTTTATTACAAGAGCTTTACTAAAGAAATGGGTACCAGAAGCAACTCTGGTTTTATTTTATTTTAAATTACAATTCCTAATTCTAATACATTAACGCGTATACCTGATAAAATAACAATGTCTATAATAAACATATACAATTAAAATAATAATTTCCATAGCTCTTTTAATTATAATTGTAATCTTAAACGAATGTGTGTTATTTCTGCAATAACGAATTAAAAAGGAAACACACATACATAAATAAAATCTAACTGTGTGGTAAAATTGTAAATAAAAGTATAATTTACCATGAACTTGTGTGGTGAGTGGTCTGATTTGAGTTGAAGCAGCTGATTGTTGTACAGCAGCAAATGATCCACTTGATGGTGTATAGGGTCTTGCTACCAAATTACCGCCTGCGACTGTATACCCACCGTTAGTATCATAATAATAAGTCGTACCACTTGACAATGAATACGTAGTAACTGATGTAGTAACTGGAGTACGTTGCACCTCTCCCTGGCTTTGCAATGTACGAACTTGTCCTACACGATATCAACATTCAAAGACAACTATTAGTGTTTTATTTTTCATGGCTCACTATCATTGTATTACAAGCTTCAGACTTTTAAATCTCAATTTACATGTATATGTATGTACCTGGTGAAGTAGGTCTTCGAACCATTGGTGTTGTGTGTATATAAACATTCGTTGGCTGATTTGTTTGCTGTACAGTACCAGTGACGTCACCTGCTTCCAGCGTATTTCTATTACTTTGGGGGAATACTTTGGCGATGGGAATCGTCTGACCACTCGATGATACCGTGACCGGCCGTTGACTCAAAAGAGCAGCTGGTGCTACATTGACTAAAGAAGTGTTAATTTTATTAATGTGGTAATTGTGAAAAAAATACGACTTACTAGTTCTGGTAGTTGGTGCGGTCGCAACAGTGACTGTTACAGGTAAAACGGTCTGTTTTGCAACTGTTGGTATCTGGGCAAGTTGGATAGCAGGTCCTTGTGTTTGTTGTGTTATCACCTATATCACAAACAATAATGATTCACTTGTTTTATAATATCGGTGACATTACAATGAATCATTTAAGTATTGTATCGAATTTATATGTTACAGTTGCTTAAATTTAAATGGCAATTTACACTGTAAAAACCATTTGCAAATATAGTTCTTCATAGCAAAACAAATGACACTTTTCATTTGAGTAGTCGTTATCATAATTTAGATAACGATATTACATTTAATTTGTTTACGGTTTGTATTTATTTTCATAAAATTACTAATTTCCGTATATGATAACAATAAATATTTATTTATACTGCAATTGTAATTTTATATGTATGTACCTAAAATTACTATACAACAATTAAATAAAACATACATGCACACACAAGTAGTGATTATTCATCTAATTATGGTTTAGATATATGGTTAAATAAAAAAGAAATAGTAAGACTAGCCGCATAACATTTTTATAAATATAAAAAATATTGCTTACCTTAGGTCCCTGTGTTTGTATGGTGCGTGCCCCTTGTGCTGTATTGCCTACCACAACCGGATGCAGTGATACTACACTAGCAGCCAATCGGCCTGCTTGTGTAGCAATTACAACAGCGGATGGCTGTTGCTGCTGGGCGGCCGCAGGGTTGGCTACAGTGAGACGGGTCTGCGTAGTAGTGAGCAAGGTGCCCGGTGGTGAGCTCACCGCCGCTAACCGGCCCACGGTGGCTGACGCTGAATGCGGAGTATTGCTAGTTACTGCTGCAATTCGAGCCGCAGTTGCACCTAATATAAGAACAAGTAATTTGGGTTTTGAAATTTTCTTTGTGCATGTTACACAATGCAAATGGTTGTATTTTGTGTATGTAAAACTCGACTTGAAAGTAACTTACCAATAACAGTGCTTTGCGCTGGTGCAGCAACAGCCGATATTCTCGCTCCGGTTGTGTATATTGTTCCTTGTGTCGCTGGGGTCACAGTAAGACGAGTGGAGCTTTGATTCATACATACTGGTACCGCTAGTCGTGTAGCCATCACTTGACCCTATGCACACGCAATATTATATTGTTGATTAAAATATGAATAGATAAAATATAGATATAGCAGTATAGATAAACAACTAAAACAGTTCAGAATCACTTACTGGCCGAGTAGCAGTTACTTGGCGTTGAGAGTTGATAGTACCGGTAACTGCAATACGTGGACTTGCTGCAAAGTGTTGCGTGCCGCCACCACTATATACTAATGTCTGTGTTCGGTTTGGTAAAACTTGTGCAAGTGTTACAGTGCTCCCCAACGCTTGGATACTACCAGTCGGTTTAAACGAATGTATCTTAAAATGTTAAATTATCTTATATTTTCACAGATCATACATAACTGCAATTATATAGCTTGAATTCAATGATGCAATTAAAATTATTGCAAATCATAGACTTATTTATTTGTACCTGTGCATTCGCTTGTCCAAGAGTGATGGCCTGATGGAGAACAGCTTGTCTTGCAGGTATGGTTGATTGGTTAGGTTGAGCCCTTCCGACTCCCACAACCTGTGTACGGGATGAGGCGCTTACTTGCGTTCCACCACTTGCAGACACACGCTGCAAGTTCGCGGTGTTTAACACCCCCAAACCTACACTGCCACTGGTACTTACCACATTCTTCATCAACTGTGTGGTCGTCGCACTAGTCTGCAGCTGCATACCCCCGCTCGATAACCATGTCGTACCTAAGAAATAAAACAGCATACTTTACATGAAAGTGCATGTGCAATGTGCTTATAGTAGAAAAATATATATTGTAATAATTTTACCAGGTGGTAAAGCTGTGCCGGCTGGACTAGGTGTTCTAGGTGGCGCTACTTGTCTCACTGTCGTCACGAATCCAGTTGCAGACCCTTGCCCTGATGATGTGGCAATGCCACTAGTTCGAATCGGTGTGGCAACAGCACTTCGCGGTGTTGCTAAATTGGCTACCACTGCTGGACCCCTAACACATAAATAATTAAATAATATTTTAACTGAAACTGTAAACGTATTTAGTACCTAGGTACATGGTAGGTTGTGCCGGTTGTTTGCGGTTGGCCAACAATCGAAGTAGCTAGTGTAATCTGTGTTGGTCGAGATACAGTCAAACCAGCAGAAGATTGTGATTGTCCATGACTACTGATTATTCCAGTTAACTGAGTACTACGTAGTGTTTCACCTTCAATAATTAAAATTAAAATATATAAACTAAACATTTTCATACTGAAATTTTAAGTGTAACGTAAAATAACTAACCCGATTTGATTATACCCTGCGGAACAATACTGATTGTTTGCCCCGTGACCGATGTAGAAGTCGCCGCTGCAGCCTGCGTCAGAACTCGCATTCCACGGAATGGTTGAGCGGTCATTACCAGCGGAGTACCTTTAGGTATTTCCACTGGTTTCACCGTCAACTTAGAAGCCAAATCCAAAGGAAAAATCTTGTTGGATTCTGGTTTATCATCATCATTGTTTCCACTCATTTTCCACACTGAGAAAAAGAACATATATATTTATTCACCCCACACCAACAAAAAAAAAAGTTCTGAAGAATTGTATATTCAAAAATATACAACCGAATAGATATGGGCTTTTTTGGAATAAATCTATGTAGATTTTATTCAATATTCGCGAGAATTTTAAAAACCTATATTTATTTAATTTCTATAACATATGAGTCTAATTTATATCAAATAGCGTATATTTTCTGAAATCAAATCATGAATTTACTAAAATAACAAAATTAAAAGTAAGGGAAAAAAATCTGGGAATAACGGGCAAAATGCTCGGTGGCTTTTACTTTTCAAAAAGTAATAATAATTCATTCGATATAGTATTGCTAGTAGTACACTAATGACTACTGAGAAATAACAAGGCTACTTCAAGATTCCGATTTACAACGAAGGTTAGATGGTTATACATAAAAATTGAATTACATTTTATTCGTTATTAAAATCAAAATTTAATTCACATTAAATCTAGTTTATTCTTAAATGTCTCCCACAACGAATTTATAACTAAAGCAAAACTTAAAATAAGCTATGGGTTTTCATGAGTAAATTAAAACAAAATAAATGGTAAACAACGATAGTTTAGGGAATGAAATAGAACAAGCATTTGTTCAAATGAAATTCAAATTTGTTCAGCTTGAAATCAACTTTTGTTTTCTGTCAAAATTGCATCAATCAGCTGTTATAACCAGCTGTTTTTGGACAAGTTACCAATATCAAATTTCAAGTTATAATATCTAAACAAGAAGCTTATAAATCATACAACATATATATCTAAAGTTAAATAATATTAAGTTAGAGATTAACAAATCTGGTTCATCAAAACTTGAAAGACAAATGAGTACAAATTTTCCAAACACAATTGTTTCGTCGTACAACTTACATGTATTACAGATTCATCACACGAAGTATATCAATCGTAATAAAAATTACTTCATATTAAGTACACAAATGATGTTAAATACGTAAATTTTTAACTATTTTCGTTTTGGTAAAGTAGACGCAACTTCAAACGCTTCAAACGTCAACGATTGGCTAATAAATATCCGTTCTTTTGAGCATATCTAACAATGCATTCAGTTTATTCTAGTCTATCACAAATTGTGATCTGTGATTCACAATCTATAGTTAATCCCACGTGACAAATACAAGCTTTGGCATTGGTTAAAACCATCTGATCCTGTGCTTACACTATAAACTGATTCCTAAAGAACACCTTCATGAACGGAAATGGAAACGATGTGCGTATCTAAAATGCGTATGAAATTTTATAAATAAAATTCAAATTAAATAATATATAAATCAGCGTATATTGTTTAAAATAATTGTAAAATATAGCCAAAATTTAGGTTTAAAATTTTGTTCAACAAAAGGTCGGTTCGTTTATTTTACACGGACTTTTTCAGTGTTACACCACATGTATAAAAATGCGATTTTATTTTACTAATTTGAGGCTTTTTTTTTTTATTAATGGGAGAATATATTTTATAATTAAACAAATACCTCCTAATTAGTTCATGTATTTTAATTATAAGTACATTTCTAAGCGGTCAAAGAATATATTTTGGAATTTGGTTGGGATTTACAATAAAATATATATTTATTCTATAAGATATTAAATATATATAATTCAAATTATAAAAACGAGTAACTGATAATTGATTAAATATTTATAATATAGAAAATATAAAATTAAACTAATTCGCGATTGTCATTTTTATTTCAAATGCACATATTTTATTTATAAAAAGTAATTTAAAAGAGGAAAATACGTTTATACAGTCTAATATTAATTAATATTATAACTTAATAATAATAAAGAAAATGTTTAATGTTCATATGTGAAAGTAAAAATGACTATAATACTGTTCTACAGATAAAAACATTTTATTCAAAATTGCACTAATAATTCGAAATTAAAAGTTAATATAATTAGGACTTACCAACGCAGAGTACTAGATTCTGTTGGTTTGTACCGACTATGTGTTATTGCGGTGCTGCAAAATAAATAGTTCAAGCATTTATTTCCTACTAGTGCAATAAACATATTTTTTGTTATTAACACATATAAGAATAGCTAATTTATTTTATATTAGCGCAAAATATATAAATAACTATGCAAATTTACGCAAACGCTTACTTGGTGACAGTGCTTGCTAAGTTAACAATCTGGACTTGTGGATTAATATTCACAAGCGGTTGTAACCGTTCTGTAAACCGTTTGTAATTGCGATCCAATTCGCGTTGGTAGTCTCTTTGGTCGGATCCAATTAAGTTTTTATTTTTACGTAAGGCATCATGGCATCTAGAGTTTAAATTTCATATTCAAAATAAAAATATTGGGAGTATATACTAAGGAGTATGAACCAACTTTTTCGAGAAATCTTTAAAGCACAGCCTGAGTTTATTCTGGTGTTTAGTGAGTTGTTTGTCGGTGAGACCGGATAGGAAAACTAAAGCCATTTCCATGGGACCCTGGTTCACTGTTGTCCCAATACAGCCCTGTAACACCATTTGTAAGATCTTAGGATCTGGTGGTTCTTGCACTGTCGCCGCAGCCAGTTCAACAGTCTTTTTCTGAATGTCCTCGATGGCCACCTCGATTGGTGTTAACAAAATCTACAACGAAACAAGAAGCAATAATATATGTGTGTACATATATAATCAAATATGATGTACTTGTTTCCTATGTACAACTTGAATTCTAGTTTTCACATACGGAAAATGCATTGCAGTAGTTAAAATCGTTTTCCTTTTGCATTGTTCATGTAGCTCACCATGTGCTTTTCCGGCAGGCGTGAATGGTGTAGCGTAAATAAAACGTTCTTTAATAATATAAATGAAAACAAATTAATAGTTATTAATCGTTATAAAATACAAGACTTACTAATATTGAAATTTCGATCAAAATGTGTTTGTCGATATCTCAACTCATATGGTTCGAAATACGGTTCAACGTAAGTGATCTGAATGTAGGCTTTATCGGGATCTAGTTGCCTTACATCTACGATGTTAGAATCTTTGATGATATTCACGTGTTCTGACCCAAAACGATCAGCGTAAAAATTCTAAACAAACAACTGTTTGTTTAGTATGGTTTACAAAACAAGCTTAATTTTTATATGAAACTTACCTCAAGTCTGCTGAATATTTCTGGTAGTTTAGTCAAAGTAGGTTCCTTGTATATAAATTCTTCTTGATCCAGATCACCAAATTTCTGACCGTAAAATCCCACGCGGAAATAAGTACCGAACACTCGTTTGCCTTGTAATTGATCGATACGAGTGTAAGCTTCATGAAGTTTTCTGAAAGTCACGTAAAATAGTGATGTGAATTATTATATTAATTTAAATAAAAATTTATTGAATGTTATATAAATTATAATGAAAATTAGAATAAATTATTGCACGAACCCATGTATATTAGCGAGCTTTTTAAAATCCCTATTATGTTCCGCAATTGGAATCAGCACTCGATAGATATCGTTCATTGGTTCGTGCATAGCCGCCTGTTGAAAACTGCTGGCAGCGTGCTCTAGCAGTCCCAACAACCCTGCTTCGGTGAAATGTGAGCCAAGGCAAACACCCTCTTGTTCAGGGCTTAACACATCATCAGACACGGCGCTCTCCGCCAGTACATTAGGTGATACGCGCTCTAAAGCTACAGCGCCCGCTGGCAAATGAGACAGAGGCTCTAACATCGCAATATATTCGGCCACCAGAGCTGCGCTGTGCACCAAACACATACCCGCCTCTGTATGGTTGTTACGCTACAAATAATTTTAAAAATACTTAATATATTATTTTTAAAGCTCACTATAGAAGATTTCAGAAAATGTTCATTCCTTACCTCCATGTGTTTCTGTGCCATATTAGCAAGCCATGTCAATCGCAAATCTGGTGAATTCTGATATCCTTTCGCAATGCGATACATAAGATCCAATAGCATTTCAGGATCTTCTTGGAATTCTTTCATTTTCACTGTGTCTGATAGAATCATGTGTAAATTGAACACCAAGTCATGCACTTGTTCTGGGAATGTTGTGTCTTGTAGTTCGCTATCACGTTCAGCGTATTCTAAAATTGTTTTCAATGATCGCTTCAAGTATTCTTCACTGAAGCTGGCATTGGTGCCGACCAGTGAACTGAGAGACATTGTCACTTGCATTTTTATTCGAGCAAAATTCTACAACAAATTTTAATTTTTAATACACGACATAAAACAGTGGTCGAAAACTTACGTTTCCAATTTCAAATGTTTGTCGCATAAGAAGGTAAAGTGAAGCGGCGGCTTGAGAACGCACTGAAGCTATTACAGAACCACAATGTTTCAGCAACAACAAACACAAATCAGCACATTGTTCCGTTTCTTCGTCGAATAAAGCACTATGGAACTATAATCAAAAATATGTCTATGTTTATCAAATTCATAACAACTTAAAATTAACTATATATTCCGGAATTGAACCAAATTAACTGTACTACGTATCAAAACAGAATCTTTTCGAAATATACTATAAATATACCTTGAACACTAAAGACCGTTGAGTTGCAAACATATGTGGTAACACTGTTGTACTTTGGTTGCGAGCCAGCGCATGTAGCAAAATCTTTAAAATCATTCCAACTATAGATTGTTGTACATCACCTATCGATACCACCTAATCGAGAACAGAATTTAAATGAATGAAATTTGATATGGAATATAGGAATTAATAGTTCGTACTTGTACTATTTTTTCTAGCATATCGAGGATAATGAAGGTTGCCTCAGTAGCAAGGTTGCCTTCAATGTGGGCATCAGCTTCAATATCTTCGCGGGGTCGCTCACCCTGTTCCACTCCAGATCTGTACGTCATTTGGTCCTTTCGCCACCGTAGTTTTTCGGTACCGACGATCTGCACTACTCGTTCTATCAAATTAAACTTAAATAATAACTTTTTCATTGCTGGAATTTATCGAATACCTTTTCTTCGTTGCATCATTTCACTACGAGCTGAACCTTGGCCTAAAATCACATCTTCCAATTTCGATTTAATATCTGTTGTCTTGTGGAAACTTTGCTGGGTGCACCGTTTCATTTCTTTCTTACCCTATTTTATAAATATGTGTCAATCTAAATACTAAATTCTCAATTCGAACGTTGATCTCACCTTGTATTCAAAACATGTAATACAAACATCTAAAACTTGTAAAAACTGGCTAAGACGTGCTGGTGCAAGTTCAGTGAGCCATTGGTTTAAAATAATTCGATCTAAATTTTTCAAAACCCACAACACACACACTAAAAAGTGGCGTGTTGCTTCAGCGTTTAAACCAAGTTTACGGTTTTGCTAAGAATCAAATCAAATAAATAATATCAAACACAACTCATGAGGCAATTTTGTCGTGAATTACCTGTTGGAAATTATCATAGGTAGGCGGTGGTATTCTACCAGCAATAGCTAATGCAACGTTTTGATTAATTCCACTGGAACCATAATCTTCAGATGCATAAAATTTATCGCGGTTCTCAACTTGCCAATGATATAACAATGGTAGTGCATCCATTGCAATTGCTAGTAGTGGAATATATAAGGCGGCTACACGCATTTTACATTCAGGAGCGGCGTACCGTGGGTCTGCGTCGTGACAAGATAGTAAATTACGAACGGTCGCTACTACTTTACTATGCATGTTATTACTTCTGAAATCCCAAAAAAAAAACAGTTTAACTGAAGTAAAATCAACCCACAATTCAATTTGTTAACTAACTGCATCTCAAGTACGGTAGTCAGATCGGATAGAATCAATCCGGTGAGATAATGTTGCTGGCGATAGTCCAATGATAACTCTGCATAACTTGATGCCCGTTCTTGACTGGTTAATCCAGATAAGAAAGAGGTTTGGCTGGCCGATGATGCGATACTTGGACTTGGCGACACAGGAGCTGATGATATTGTGTACGGAGTACCAAATGGTAAATTCAATGCAACATAATGCTCATGACTACAGATTATACGAATGAAATCCAACTGAAAAGTAAGTTACGGATTGCTGTAGAAGTATTTTATTTAATTGAAACCACAATCTTGTCTTTCTGATGTACTCTGAGATGAATTCACCTTTAACTCAACAAGTGCATTTGTATCTTGCAATGAACTGATTTTGGCTGACATCTGTTTGCAGTACGCTCGGATTAAATTGAGCACGTAGCCTCGATCCATCACGGAGAATAAATCGAACAAAAAGAAAGCCAAACTTGTGTTTAGCTGATGGGCAAGGCGTGGATCGATCATATAGTGTGCGATCACTTCCGAGGTGACGGTGTGCGCTAATGTTGTTACATCGTCTATGAACTGTTCAGGGAATCGGGACTTTCGCGGCTCATCTAACGCCTGTGTCATCGCTAGGTGTTCTACCATACTTTTGACCATCAAATCAAATAGGAACCATGCATTGGTCATAGCTAGGTCTTTCACGTTACCACTGGACACAACCCATTGCAGCGCTAATTCTTGGTGCAGAACTCGTTGGAATTGCGTTTGCGAATAATAACTTACGTCCATCACAGCACCTATACAATATCTCAAATAAATTGAAAATGTTTTGCATAAAATAATTTATGATAGCATGTATAAAGCGGTGCAAAATGATGCTATTCAAAAACTTATTTACACTTAGGAGAATATACAATGCCTAACAAAATTTTCTTGTGATTTTATTTTATATAAAGCAACATATAAAATAATATTTTTAGATTTCCGCAGTGCTTATGGATGAGCTGCGCCAGAATATACATATAATTTATACTGAGTCTTTCACTTTTACCAATGAGCATGCAGGATTGCATAAAAAGATGAACATTTAGAAGCCAGTATACATACAAACATTCGTTGAACAAACAATATTTAAATGCGATTTAGGTAATATTTAAATGGGATTTGAATAACACTGACTTACTAATTTGATCTGTTGGATCCTGATCTATAAAATTAATATATCAGCCGTGAAAATAGAAATTGAATTTGCTTCAGTATAATTTTATAATATTTACGATTATAAATAGAAAATATACTACAGAAAATATTACATCTTTAAAAAAATAGATATATTTACAATTTTTACTTTAAAAAAGAATTTTACATACCTGTTCTCATACTGGCTGTTCTATCAAGTCCTCTAGCAGCAATTTGTTCCACCTCTGCATCCGGGTGCATATCAGGATTACTAGAACTTCGTTTAAGACCTTTGCCACCTTGCCCATTTACATCTTCATCCAACGGATGCGGCAAGTTGCACTGGAATTGGACATATGTTGCAAGAATCGACAAACGTCCATGTTGATCCACTGCCAAGTCGGATAAATTCTAATACAAAAAAAAACAACAATTAATTTCATTGCAATTTCTAATAAAATAAAAATAAAACTAACCGAAACATTGTTGAGTAATAAACACAATGCCTCAAAAATGTTATGTCCAACACTCAACACATGACCTGATAGTGTGGGTGGTTGCACCATCACTTTCAACAACGTATCTAATGTAATAGGTAAATTTTTGACGAGGGATTCTGGTCGAGCTAATCCCAACTCCGACATGGAACTACGTAATTCGGTTTCAATATTTGCTTCGCCGATCCGCCCAGGAATGTTACCCGTTTCTAAATAATCGTATAGTTTCAAGAAGCGTTCCAAGTATTTATCCTAAAATAAGTAATTATTATAAGAAGCAACAGCGATGTTTAACTATCTAAAAAGATAACTACCTGGGTATGAATAGAAGAAATGGAATCAAGATAGACTGTAAATACACCTTTATGATTGTCTAACCATTTTGTTCCTGGTAGATTCACATCTGGTGGAATGTAACTGTAATTTGGTGGTGGTGTTTCTAACATAACTGGTAAACAAAATTCGCCTGTTACCAAAACGCCTTCACGGTGTAATGGCAACCACTGAAATCGAAATGAATTAAAAATATGTAAAATTATCTGGTAGATGTTATATATTTGTATAACTTAGCAAACTTACAGTGTATCCAACTGGTGTATCAACAGTAGTTTGTTCAACTTTGCGCTGGCACGATATATGATAAAACGTAAACAATAAATGATGCTGGTCACCTAATGCAGCCGGTAATTTTATTTTGATTTCATCATAGAACATCGGACATCTAGAACGATATTAATAAATTATTATCTTTGATCAAAGAAAATAAATTAACTTTACTTATTGTGATAAGTAACAGCAGTGTAGGCTTCGTTTGTGAATTCCGGACATGATGATTTTCCGAAAATATTACTCAAAGCACTATCTTCATTTTCACCCGACATTAATTGAACTCGAACGGCAATATTACGAGCAGATCCTTAAGATTAATTCAAATATATTTAGAGAGTTATTTAAAATATCACTCAAAATAGCTACCTGTTCGATTAGAGAAATTTAAATCTTTCGGACTAACATACAAAATATTGCGGTATGTATAGTGGGGTGCTAATATTTCTCTAACTGGATATTCTAACAATTCTTTCACTGGACGATTTTTGTCATCTACAGCAAATTACAATTCGTTAAAATTATTACTATACAAAATAAATAATGCGTAGAAACATATTATTAAAAAGCAGCTAAATATCACGATTTGTTTTTTAAATTACACAAAGATAAAAAAATAATACATTTTTGAACAATCTAATTCGACTTTTTTTTAAATAACTAGAGCACATATTAATTCACCAGTGTATCACATTCTGTGATGTATTATTTTAAGAGAAAATAGATATGAAGAGATGAAAAAATTACATGCACTGTACATAAAATAATACCTTTCTTTCTCTTCTCACAAACAACATAACAGTTTCCAGATCTGTCGAAAATCAACTTACCGACATCGTCTTTGTGTGTAAGCAGAAACAAATATAAAAGAGTCTCATACAATGACAAATCATAGCTAACTATTATAAATAAACATTGCAAACAACAATCTAAAAACATACCTGGATATGGATTCAATTTTGCCAACTCGGAAGTCAACGAATACTTCACTTCTGTTGGACAAGGAGAAATGTCCAACTTGAGCGATCCAGGGATACATTTCAGTTTTTTCATTACTTGACATGGTCGTTTCAGCTCCTGAAGGAATTTGTATAGATCCTCGTCTCGCAAACGTTCACCTTCCTATTTCGTAAATATTTTAAATAAATTTACATATACAACATTTTGAAAAATATACCCAGCATTCATGAAATCAATAGTCGTAGTTAACTTTTCGCACTATATAATAAAACGCACCTGTTTGAAAAAACTAGTGACTGTTAAGGTAATGGGTCTGAAAGAATCCAAACCGTTGTTGAAGTTATCCGGTGACCAACTGCGTCGTTTTTCCGCTGAGCGACGTTCGAGTGAACCACGCCGAGTTAAACTACCCATGTCAGTCGCACGACGTCGCAACTGATCCAAACCACTGCTCGATATTTTTCGTTCTACATCAAATATCATTTGTTATATTTCACAATATTGTAAAGGGATGCTGAAGAAGCTACCTAAACTGTTTGTATTTGATACGGATCCAGTAGACTCTCGATCACTATCCCTTTCTAATGAACTGACTCCGTTTATAACGTTCATAAGATAGATAGCGGTCCAAGCGAACGCTTGCCGGTATTTACCCAAACGTTCGCACATAATTACAGCATTTTCTTTCACTTTTTGACGATTCTAGAACATATCGCCAAAAAAATGGATTACCAAGCTTCTTCTTCAAATTGGGCCTTGCGTAGTTCAGTAGTATGATAAATTTAGGGCACTTACAATTTTATCATCCTTCATATACGGTTCGACGCACTCATTAATATCGCCTTGCAGAACTTTTTCCAGACGCACCACAATAAACAAATCCGGACTCGGATGGGTAATATCGAAAACACAGGAACGACTCAACGAACTTATATCACTATATGGCACATGCCCACCTAGCATTCGTTTCACATTCTCCGCATTCAAATCAAAATAAAAGTTTTCAGATAATTTCTTTTTCTCTTTTGCATCATATAAGGCCATCGTCGCAAAAATCGGCTCCACTTCTAATTCTAATCTTTAATAAATATATTACATTTTCGCGTTGAAGTTATTTAAGTTTGTTAGTGTATACTTACTTTAATTGAAGACATTTGACTAGAATTCGATGCCCTTGATGCTCTGCTGGTGATTCAGCTAAAAGACGTCGTTCCACTGGTTCTTCATTTTCTGCGACATGATACAATGAAAATAACGAGTCCTGCCTGTCTTCTTGACGCCGGGATTCGTTTAATTGATCCACAGCTTCAGGCGCTGTCCGTTCCAACAGCTCCGGTATCAATGGATCGCCCACTGAATTTCGTAAATCAAAACTCACCCACGAGTTTCGCGGTGTTAGTGTGTCCGTACATGATGATACAGATGAAGCAATTGATTGTCTGCTACTGCTTGAAATATCTACCAGGGCAAATGAGTTACGCTTGTTTTCGATTAGTGAAAAATTGTAGCAAAGATGGCTGTAATAAAATACCTGATTCGGATGGAGCGTTTGGTAGTTGGAAATCAATTTCAAACTCTTGTCGTGGACTTGTATGTAACGCAGTGTGTTTTGGGGTGCATGTTCTGTTAGCGACGCTGTTACTGTAATTACGGTGTTGATACCGCACCACTTTCCAATCAGATGTGTAACAACGAAGACAAGATTGGATATGAGGTGATAATTCCTCCCTATAATATCGATATCAATGAAGCATATAGCGAATTAACTTTTTGATTTCTTATATAGCTTTACATATATACTATACGGGCTAATATGTGCCCATCTTCAGTTGATGAAGGCAACACATCAAAGAGACAATTATTATATATTTTTAAAAATTAGAATGATAAAATGAGGGAAAGATATATATATGAGTATGCTTACAATTTTTCTTCAGGCACTACAGGTTGTAGTGTACGGATTTGTCTGGGTAAAAGAGCCACGTCGACATCTCCTGGTGGAAAATCTAGTATACCACTCAGTGGATCACGGTCAATTAGCATGTGGTGTTGCCCGAGGAAATCTTCATAATCCAAAGGCTCCACCACGTCACTAGACCATCCCTATACACAAATTAAATATAACACACATCATTTTTCTTTCTTTTAAGAAGTTTTAGTATTTATGAAATATGTACATCTTAAGATTAGAACACCGTCAATACTGACGGGATATTTATTATACCATAAAAAAACAAGCATTATTTGATCTTAAAAATTAAAATCCATATAGCAATAAATATATCATCACGGTTCTAAATATATATTCCTCTAGTATAAGAAATTTACAATTCGTGTAAATGAATTATTTTTAGATATTAATTACTGTAGAATTTTAATATAAATTATTTTTTTAAATAATTCAATACGCCTAAGTAATTTTAGTGGAGCACATAGCCACACTAGCTTTGATATAATCGAGAATATTTACATACTTAAATAATAAAGTACCTAAATAGAAATATATTGAGCAAATAATATAATAATATAAAATAGGTCCAACTAAATAAATGTTTTAAAACCGATAATAGACAAACACAACAGTAAATAACATTGTTGGAAGTTTAAAAAATAAAGCTATATATAGAAAATCCAATTGCTTATATAAAAATCCCTTACCAACGAATAGGATCCGGAGAATAATCCTGATTTTCCTCCAGCTTGATACGCAACATTCCTTCGCACTTCTGCTGCATGTTGCCTTAAATCATAATTAATTGTTAAAACACAATTTACCTCAAATGATATGTATTAAATTTATTAAAATGTACTTGCTTTGACAGCTTCTGGGCAAACGCCCGTTGTCCGGATGCCATTTTCAAACACACTGTCTGACACTGTCAGACCCAAGGACAGAACCGTATAGCTTGTACCAGTGGCGTAACTAGGTATATAAAAGTTACAAATGTCCTTTTTAAGCGTATTTATTCCAAAGAAAGTTCAAATAGAAAACTTTAATCCAAAATACAGAATTAAATTAACATTTGCAGTCTAATTTTATTGATTAATAACACAAATAATCAATGACTCTATTTACTCATTTTTTGAATGTTTATATTAGTATTTTTTTGATCTTCATAAAACGAATAGATAGTAAAGTCAAATGATCATTGAACCATTTCAAAATTAATGTTTTCTTAATTTTTTTTATTATGCATTGGTAATCTTGAGTGATACTTACAAATTTTTAAAAACACATAAATATTGGGACCAGTTGACATTTTTACATATCCAAAAATGTTTACTTGTATAGTTATAATTCTCTCTGCAATAAGCAGTATTTGTTAGTGTTATTTATATCAAATGTTGTTGTTTTAAAGCTAATTAGAGTTATAATTTGTGTTTATTTAGTGGTTGAAGATGTTAATGCCGTGGTCGGTGGTAGAATTGCTGCAGATGGTCAATTCCCATATATGGTGTCCTTTCGCTATGATGGATCTCACAATTGTGGTGGTGCTATAGTAGATAAACAGTGGATTTTAACTGCTGCACATTGTGTTTATAAGTATGTCTTATTGAATAAATATATATAAATATATATATATATATATATATATATATATATATTTATTTATTTATTTATACTATGAAGGAAATCAACAAAACGTATGTCCATCTACGTGGGTTCCAATAATTTAACAACCGGAGGAATTCAATATTTGGTTGACCGCGTAATAATTCATGAGGACTTCTTTTATTTTCTACTTCATAACGATATAGCTATGGTACATCTATCTAAACCAATTGATTTGATTACCAACCGTGTAGCCATTGCAAACTTGACTCCAACACCAGTTCCGGATGAAGCGGTCGTTGTGGCACCTGGTTGGGGACAAACATCATTATTTTCCGCGTACCCGAAGCAGCTCCAGTTTCTCACGTTGACCAAGATTAACCAAATGAAATGTTTATTAGGAGGTGCCCCGTCGTGGTCCACAAATTTGTGTGCTTTATCCGAAACTGGTACCGGTATTTGTGGTGGAGATTCTGGAAGTCCAGTGGAGTATCAAAATATGGTTGTAGGTGTTGCTTCTTATACGTTGCCATGTGCTTTCATATTACCGAATGTGTTCGCTGATGTTACACAATATTATGAATGGGTTCAGAATAAAATAAGTACGAGTACTAGTTAATTTTAGTAGTGATTGATACGATATTTTGTGTATATTTTAGAAAATAATTATTAAATTTATATATCATCACACCTTTTCTTATAAATGTGTCACATACTTGTTCTATTATTCAGCGTGTGCATATCTTTCATTGGGACACCTGGTGATTTCTTCTTCGTCCATTCCCATCAATTATAAATCCTCTTTGTAACTCTTAGAAGTCGACTAAAAGATATGCTTCTTACATATAATCCCGTAGCTGGTTACGGATTAGTTAAATATCTTATTGCATTTAATGAACTTAACTATGGTCAAACATCTAGTGCATCAGCATCTTGGTCAATTTAAACACAAATTGCATCCCCAATATGTAAAACAAGTATAACAACTATTAACTTTAAAATGCAATTACAAATGCATTTGTTAGTAATTACCAATTGGTATTAATTATCAATCTATGGAATTGTATTCGATGAATTAACTTTTCGCAGGTTTTCCTAAATAAAACTTACAATGAAAAAAATTAGGATTGGGATTTGAAACATTTTTAACTTCATACAATTCGATTGACAATTATTTATATATGTTTTTTATCTTAATTTTAGATACACCAAGTACGTTTAAACGCTATTTGTATATTAATAATAAACAAATAGAAAACAATAAACAATTTTGGGGTTGATAAACTAGCAATTGTGTCATAACAATACACCATAAAATGATATATCAACGAATAATATATAGGGTTTTTATCATATATAAATTATTTTACACTAATCATAGAATTGCAACCGATAAATATAAATAAATAATAATGCCACTATTACACATCGATTTTAAACCAACTATCAAATAGATTTTAATTGGATTTTTTCCTCGTGAAAATTGAATTATTTCTTAAAATGTTTAGTAAAATAACACATAAATTTTGCAATAATAATTGCTTTTTATTTTTTTATACGAAGGATTAAATTAAAAAATATATATTTTCCATTCTATCTAAGCACTGCACATTTTTATCTGACAGCTTTTCCATTTTGTTGTCATTGTTAATATTTATATTAATGTGAAAACATTTGATATGCATTAAATTAAGATAAGAAGAACATATAAATATTCGAACCAACTGCAACTTTGCACAGTCAAAAAATGTTACGAATTCCAGTTCTAGTTCTCGTCATAGCAGGCAGTATTCGTAAGTTGAATATATGTGAAATAAAATTAACGGTATAAGCTTTAAAGCTAATTTCGACTAAATGAACATTTTTTATCATTTATGTAAGATTTTCCGGAGACATGATTTGTGTTTAAGTTGTTCAAGATGCTGATGCTATGGTTGGTGGTAGCAATACTGCAGATGGTGCATATCCATCTTCGGTTTCTTATCGCTTTAATGGAATTCACAACTGTGGTGCTACAATTATTAATGAAAAATGGATATTAATTGTTGGACATGCCGTTTATAAGTAAGTATCATTAAATTCTAAGTCTACGCAGCGTAAGCTGCATCACATCTATTGCGTTTGATGTGAACAATTCTTAGAACATGAAGCTTATTTCAAGTTTAACAGCATACAATTATTGTATCAACCAAATAACGTCACAGTCATATATTTATCAGCTTATTCCACGCATTCTCACACCATTTATAATTGCAGTAGTGCAGCAAAAAATATGTCCGTCTACGTCGGTTCCAATTATTTAACCACAGGAGGAACAGAATACTTTGTTAAACGCGTCATAATCCATGAGGATTTCAATCGACTTACTGTTCAAAATGATATAGCTTTGATGGAGCTTTTTGAGCCACTCACATTTTCCAGCCGTGTATCCGCTGCAACTTTGACCAACGTAACAGTCGCTAACGGCATAATTTTTGTAGTACCGGGATGGGGAAAGACGTCACTAATTTCCGCGTTCCCTGAACAACAACAATTCCTTGAAATGAAAAAGATTAGCCGATTAGAATGTTTTCTGAAAGGCATGCCGTCATGGTCAACAGATTTATGTGGGGAATCTGCGCCGCATACCGGACTTTGTTCCGGAGATTCAGGAACTCCAGGACTCCATCAAGATACAGTTGTGAGTATTGTTTCGTATGCGGCGCCTTGTGCTGGCGCATTACCAAATGTATTTGTTGATGTTAGTCAATATTACAATTGGATTCAGAATAAAATGGCGTCATAAAGTAACAAAAATGTATGTATCAACAATCAAATTAACTCCTACGCAAGTTGATGTTAATTATGCGAATAATAAGCTAGATTTGTTCGTTTATATTTTCTAGAATAAGTTAATTATGCAAATATGTATCTACGCATAAATAAATATTTTGTCATAGTAACCACAACCCATATTCTTTACTAGTTAACTAACTTGTACTCTTACTGGATATAATATTACTAACACTAAAATCATCACACATTTTCTTTAAAGCGTCTTATTTACAATTCGTCTTTAAAATATTAATTATAATAACGTTACAAGGATATTCAGCAAATGCTCCTTAGTTCAGTTCCGATATATATTTATATATAATACATTACCAATAAGATAATATGTACTAATGCAATACTAAAATTATATTTTAGTGTGAATTAAAAACAAATCCATCAAAGCATACAGTAAAAAATAACTGTTTAGAATGTGCATCGCAATAGTTCCAGCGCATTCTCCAATAATAGCCAACGATTGGAAATAATTTAAATAAGTCAACATCCATTGTTAGGTTTTTTCCATAATATAATCCCTGTAAGAACAAAATTTAGAATATTAAATATATTCATGGTTCTCAAAACATACTTCTTTTAACGGACATATAAACGGAGGATGGATATTATATATCAATGCTTCCCACATCGTATTCCTCATTTTTATAAAGTCGCAAGTGTTTGTTGTTTGTAGAGTATTATAATTTTCACAATTATCCATTGATCCTTTATTTTTGCACCTTGATAATTCTACTTCAAGCTAAAATAAGTGTCATTCTCTTACAAATGTTAATAATACTTGGTTGGTTATATAGCTACGTGAAATTTCGACACATTATGTGATATTTTAAATGTAAGATCTATAAACGATTGACTTCGTCCATAATTCTTTATAGTGACTTGTAGATCCTTTACGATACAAAATTCTTCAGTTCCGCATTTGCACACATCAAACCTATCTGCTCGCATGAGGAGCTACAAAAATATATAAAGATATCGAATATCAGTCTTCAATTTGTTTGTATATTTTTAACTTTTAAAACTGTCCAAATTAATTAATTTTAACAACCATGGCCGTCGATTAGTATTTCATATTAATATTAGTATGAAGGGAAATACTGGAAAATTCTATATACTTTTAAAATACATCATTCTTTACCCCACCGAACCAGCATCTTATTCTGATCATATAACGACCGTTTAAAGTTATAGATTCAGAGGGATGAAAGGATGTCCTAAACCTATGATATATTACAGAATGTGAGTTTCAAAAGAAATATGAGAAAACAATAGCTTTACTTACCTTAGCTTCTAAAGTTTGCATGTGGACAATAAAATAAATTATGAAGATTATACGAATCATTGTGATAAATATAAGAGCACTAGATAATGTTTAAAGCTTTCGAATTTTAAAATTTGTTATATTCGGTGCAGGATCAAGATTAATGCTTATAATATCCCATGTACTTATATATTTTCTATATAAATACATATCATACATCAACATATGTAATTATAATAATTATTATGATGAATAATTTGAATAAATTTATTTTATACAATAGGTATTTGAAACTGTGGGCTTTGAGGTTTAATCGATATGAATTCAATAGAACTAAAAATCGAGGAAAACTATTTGATAACATTTATATATATTTGTGATAAAACAGACATTTTCTGATTTCCGAGTTGATGAATATGCATCCTCTGCTACAATTGTAAGTCGTTTGATTATGATGAACACAAATAAATTGCTCTAAATTACAGAACTGTCAATTTAAATGGAGTACAGAGCTTAATAATACTACAGTTTTATGGTTTATGGTGTATGTATATGTTTTTTAAGAATAATATAAGCATAATGTAACAACTTATTGTACTATGAGGAATATACTAGGTATAGTAAATAATTGATAAGAATTAGAATGGATAAGTAAAGATTTATTTTTACACAATCATAATTCAAGAGTCATGGGGTTTCTGTATGCAGGTAACCATAGGAGGCAAACGGCATTCACAACTGATATCAGGATTTCCTGCATACTTTTTCTTCAAAATAATCTTGTCTCCTATATTTAATTCCCGTTCTCCATACTTACATTTTTTATCCGAGAGAGTTTCTACTGACTCAATTATATCAGTATCATCATCTGAAATATTTACAAAATAATATTATATTAATTACATTAGTTAACGAAATTACAAAATTGCTTATTCTATGTTTGATGTAATACTTACAACATTGCCATTGGATTGGACAACATCTACTCGTTCCGTAATAAACAGGAGCACAGTTATTCTTGGCATCCTTGACATGTAGAAGTTCAATTGCGCATGTAACTGGACTGCAGAATGGTTCTTCAAATTTGCCTGCGAAACCAGGTTTACACACACAGCTTAAACAACTACCTTCTAAAGCTTCGAAACGCTGTCCTTCGCGATATGTTGTGCCATTTACTTCACATACGGCCAGATTATCAAATGGAGCTGAAATATAAATTGTAAAACTAAATGCACAGGGTTATAATATCGAACCATCACCAGGAAATTTTTCATATTAAGTATTAATATTTACAGTTGAATATAGAAAGTACTTACGACAAACAGTATTTGATGAGCAACAACTGTTACTTTCATAAGTTCTAAAACAGCCTGGTCCTGTTGGTGGACTGCCAAGAAATTCCGGACAATCGATATGGGCGCACAAAATATCGTTGCTGAAATATTTTATTTATTTTTGTAAGATTGCTTTCACTTTACATAGAAAATACATACTAATCGTCTTTTTGGCAACGGCAGGCTGCCAAACAGTTTCCAACCGTTAGTTCTTGCGGAATATTATCTTCTTTTTCATATATGTTGTTTTTGAAAAAGCATTTATCGCTGGCTCGGCCCATTACTTCAGCGCAATTATAGTATTCTGCGCAACAGTCGGTTGGATTTTTGTAAACAGCTGTGCATCCAAATTCTTCGTAATGTTTCACAGGAACATCGCAGCCTTTATCGCACGTTCCTATTCAATTTCAACAGAAAATATATTATGCCCAAAAATGTTTTTAAATCTTTTTTTGATTAGTAATCATCATAATAATAATTTCAATAATGTTTTAAAAACAAATGTTTCTATAATTAGTTAAACACAAAAAATAACTAATTCATCCTTGAGCAAAATTACTAGAATCCGCAAAAACGACGTCATCATATGTAATTAAATTATGTAAATGTTAATAATTGAGAAATGTATTGATAAAAAATATTTGCTTATTTAATCTTAATAAAAAAAACATAGTGAATTCTCCGAAATGCATCGTAAGCTTCGTTCGTTCGGAAAATTCAATGCAAAAATATAAGAATATATTAATTATTTTTAGAATATATAAATCATAAAAAAAATAACAAACTTGGCGTTTGTAGCTGTTGACAGCATATACTAATCTTCTTTTAATGAGCCTATAAAGTTAAATATCGTTAACTTACCTTTTATTGCTGGTACAAGAACAAATATCGCTGCTATCACAACCGACGAATACATTTTGACGAACACACAAATAAAAAGTAACAACTAACTTTTACTTGTGAACACCTCTGTTTTATATACATATGCCTGAGCCTGACGATAACAAGCATTAACCTTCAGAAGGCAATAACAAAGAACGAAAATACAGATGCCTGATGCTAGATGAACAAATACCGGTCAAAGTCATAGCAGTTTTGAACCATCTTTCAATTCATGGTCACTTAAAATGATTTTTTCGTTGAATTACAATATCTACTACTTTACATATTGCATTCTATTTTATAATAAAATAACATTATATGTTAAAACTTTTGGAATATGATTAAATCTACTAAGCGATTATAAAAATTAAAATAACATATGAATAGATTGGTCAGCATTGCTCTAATGTGTTCTATACTGAGTAGAAAATTTGAAACTTGTACTTGTAAATTAGTGCACGTTATAAATAAACAATAATCATCACAGTAACATAGTATAGCCTTTTTTGTTACTTGCCTTACAATAAATAATTATATAATCTATTTAGATGTAAATTATACTTATTGCAAAAAAATAATTATTAATATTTATACCATAAACATTATTAATTACAAATCACTTCGTAATTGTTTTAATTAATATACTCGTTAAACATTATATTGATAACCTTTAAACATATTCAACTTATATTTGATTGCTATATGAATTATTATGTATCTGTTAATGCACGCAAACAATATCACCATTTATTTTTAGAAAATGACGCTTATTTATCTCATTTCCAGAAAAATGGAATGCTATTTTTTACATTAGGAAAGGAAGTATGTATTTTAAAATAAAAATGCATGTGTATATTTATATAGAAAATAATTTTTTTATTAACAATAGAAAACAACTTTACAAAACCATAATTCAAAGTTCATGAGGTTTTTGTACGCAGGTAACCATGGGAGGCAATCGGCATTCACAACTGATATCAGGATTACCAGCATACATTTTCTTCAAAATAATTTTATCGCCAACATTTAATTCGCGATCTCCATATTTGCATTTTTTAACTGAAGGTTTACTAGCTGTTTCAAATTTATCTGTAGCATCATCTGGGAAAAAAAACACACACATATATAAATTGTAATTGTATTAAAGCGAAAGATAATAATGCAATCATTTTAATATTGTATTCCCTGCAATATATAACTTACAACATTGCCATTGAATCGGACAACATCTGCTTGTTCCGTAGTAAACAGGAGCACAATTACTCTTGACGTTCATCATATTTCGTAGTTCAATACCACACGTAACTGGAGTGCAGAATGGTTCTTCTAGTTTACCAGTGAAACCAGGTTTACAAACGCAATTCAAGCATTTGTCATCTTTGGATTCGAATCGTTGTCCTTCGTGATAGGTTTTACCATTTACTTCGCATTTAGCCAAGTTTTTAAATGGTGCTACAAAATGTAATGAAAGATTTTTATTTAATATAACAATTAACCGTTCTTTCTTGAATTACTTACGACAAACAGTTTTCGTTGAGCAACAACTGTTGCTTTCATAGGCTCTATAACAATTTGGTGCAAGTCTTGAATTACCAAAAAATTCAGGGCAGTCTATTTGAGCGCATAAGATATCGTTCCTAAAATATGGAAAAATAATCATATATTAAATTATAATAAAATGATACACATATATTTTCCAATCAGGATTTACGCTCTTAAATAAAAATGTAATAGTGTTGAATTTCTGTCCCCCATTTCAATAAAATTGTGTATGTAAGAACAAACTAACCATTGGTCTTTTTGGCACCGGCAAGCAGCTAAGCAGTTTCCAACTGTAAGCTCTTGGGGGATTCTATCTCCTTTATCATACACGTTGTTCTTAAAAAAACATTTATCATTTGCACGACCCATAATTTCCGCACAGTTATAAGTTTCTGGGCAGCAGTCGGTTGGATTTTTGTAAACAGCTGTACATCCTATTTCTTCATAATGTTTCACAGGAACACCGCAGCCCTTATCGCACTTTCCTATAAATAAACAAAATTTGAATAAAACCATAAATGAGCAATGCACAATTTTTAATTCTATATATTGGTGTACAAATATTAAAGCCAATAGAATTTTAATAAAATAAACATTGTTTTAAAATAATGAAATACATGAGTGTTAATTAGCGAATTTGTATTGTTTTCAAAAAATGAATGCGAAACGTGATGATGCTTTTCCCATAATGGTTAAATAATAAAATACATCCTTGACCAATAACTGGAACACGCCAATTGTGCTATTAAATTTAAATATTTTTATACACGTTGTGCAATTCGTATTCATATCAAAATACATTTGATTTCATTTGCGAACTAAAAAATAATTTATACATAATTTCGAAAGTAATACTTAATTTTAAAAATTGGTGACATACCTTGTATGGTTGGTACAAGAACAAGGATTACTGCAATCGCAATTGATGAATACATTTTTAGTTGACCCACACAAACAAATATATAGCAACGACTAACTCTATAGTGACCATCTCTATTTTATATTCACGTATATATATACACCCGATTTTTTCCTACAGGACCGTAATAGCAAGATTAATATCAATAGCATTTAAAAATTACAATGGCAAAGAGCAATGGCAGATTTAGTACCTGCCAAGGTTATACTGATAAGAATATAACTATATTTTCAAGGTGTTGCGTTCATCTGAAGCACGGCATTTGGAATAACATTTGAGTCATATATGTAAGTGCATGGTAGCTTTTTAACAAAAACAATCAAACATAAATATTATCGCTTCTAAACGGCTTGCAAACATCGAGGATATTAATTACATAAAGTTACACATCTATGCCAACCTTTATTGCAATTTATTACTTATTTAGTATCAGAAAATCAATTTAATTTTTTATTTTTCTGATATCACTAAATAAATGTTTGCTGCTGATACTACCCCCTTATGCGTTTGCCCCTTAGGTAAATGAAATATAATAATTTATTTAAATTTATTGCATTTCGAAAAGGATCTGATAAATTAGCATGTTACAAATTATTAATAAACAATGATCATCATAATAATATACAGGCGCTTTTTTTGTTATTTGCCTTCCAGTTCATAATTATGTAATTTATTTAAATATACATATAAATAAACTCCATTGGACGAAGTACTTAGAAAATTAGAATCACAAAAAAATATCAATTATAAATTATTTCATAATAGCATCAATAACATTATAAAATTTTTTTTTATTGATAACCTTTAAACAAATTCAACTTCTATTTGATCATGTGGTTTTAGTAATTCATAACGTTGTCAGTTAGTGAACTCAATAATAAATTATTATCAGATTAAAATCAAAATAGGTTCACTTAAAATATTGTTACTATGTAGTTTTCAATCAAATTTTTTTTTTGTAATATCTTTAAAATTTAAACATTAATATGTATATAAATACATAACGTATAGACGGGCCTGGCCTCACTAAAGTGAGTGTGATTTGTTCGTGGATGGTTTAGCATCATTTGTTGATTTTAGAGGATTTTAGGATGTTTGTATAGTTAACAAACATCATCAAAATTAAATTAACAATGCTTCTCTAAACATATGTATGTTATTCCCCAGTCATAATTATATCATTGCAGCGGAAACTAATGTAAAATATATTTACGTTGTGGTGATGTTCACATGCCGATGTTTCAGCTGGAATGTTCTATATTGGACTTTCTTATACGTAGTATATTAGTTTAGATAAACAAATAATCAACTATTCAGGTAATAATCATGCACTTCCGCTTTAAATATTAGTTTTAAAAAAGTTGTCTTTCGGGTCATAAATAATTTAATAATTATTTATAAATTAATCAAATAACGATATTAAAACAAAAACGAATGTTATTGTTATATATAAATGGAATCTGTAGTTAATTTATTGCGCATACATATATGTACATTTTTTAAAGCAAAATAAATCAGAACATATATTCGGAGAAATTTATAAATATACATTATCTAATCAGCTAGTATCTACTAATGATAGTATCATTTTTAATCTCCCCAATAGTTGTAATATGAAATAATATTATTTGTGTAACAATTACTTAAGTATAACTTAGAAATTTGGGATTAATTAATATAGAATTAAAACATATACTAAGGATACATACATACATCCATTCTATTGAAGATGGCAAAAATCATTGATAAAGAAAAGATGACTGCAGAAGTGGTAAGACATTTGTAATGCTGAGAAAAACAATTTTAATATTCATAATGTTGAAAAAACACTTATAATATTCAATATTATTCCTAGATTCAAGCTGTATTTAAATCATTGTCTGAGACTGACGAGTGTCCAGTCAAAGAAAAACATATACGTACCATTATCATCGGCACATATCGAGATTTAAATGCTATTACATTTTGGATGGCAACACATAAGCTTCAATTGAAGAATGAACGAATAGCTGCATGGAAATTTTGTTTTATTTTACATAAATTGTTACAGGATGGCCATCCCATAGTTATTGAACAATCGCAGACCCAACGGAAGTTCCTAGAAAATCTTGGAAAACTATCGGTACCTCTTACCATACTTAAATTTTCATAGTGACAAACATCTTTATATATAAATTTAATTTTGACGCTTAAACATCATCTGAAATAAATTGTGTTGAGTTGTGGAATTAAGACGTTTGTTCATCTTTGACCAAATTTAACACTTTTTAAGATACCACTCGCAATAAATATATCAAAATAATTAACAAACTTGAAATATTTAAGATTAATGATAATAAATGCAACTATGAAAAGCTGATAAACTCCTATTGCACATTGTTAATGGCAAAGCTAGATTTTCATAAGAAATATCCACAATTTCCAGGAAATTTAGCGATAACGCTCACTGAATTAAATTCTATATGTGAAAATGATAACAGTAAATAGTATGTTTTGCATTCATCCAGCGATATATCATAAATAATAATTAATATATATTTTTAAAGTTTCCAGTTATCAATTGACATGATGGATTACATGGATAAAATTCTGGATTTACAGAATGCTAGTAAGTACCTATTATTAAATACAGATTTACAAAATCTGCCTGAAATTCGTTTAGTCAGATTTGTTTTTCAATTTGGTAGTATTCGCATCAATTACGGATGAATCAGTATCATCTGCTTCGAAGAAATGTCGATTGAGTCCTCTAAATATCTGCGTTCAAGAAGCATTCAAATTGGGTGAATATGGTAGCAATTTGCTGAGTCAAATGCATTCATTGTTGGCCTTCGATACGTTAAACGGTCATCGAGACCGTTTTTACAAACAGTTTGAGCAGATAACACTACTTTATCAGAAAATCAACGACGTTGATGAGTATAGAAATGTTGTATCTATTACAGATTTAGTTAAACCAAAAGTACGAGAATTTTGATATTAAATATTTAAACCATTAATTTTTATACATATCCGAATTAATTAAAAATAATAACTATTTTGTTTTGAGTTGAAGAACATGGGATAAGATTGACATATGTTGATGATATTCGCGCGTAGTAAATCGGTTACTGATTCTACACCATAAACTACATGGAATATTTATTCTTTCAGTGTCCTAATTTTGATAAGAAGCTGTCGCTACATACTGAGATACTAAAACCAGTATATGTTGAACCTGTATTGGTCAATGCTACAAAATCATTAGCCCCAAAAACCACGGTACAAAATAGAATTAACCAAATGAATAATATAAGCAGTGCCACTAGAAATCCATTACAGCAGGCGACAGAAAAACACGACAGAACAGATGGTTTCGTTGGCACTCTTCGTCAGAAAAATATAGATCTGCAGTAGGTATTTTAATTTTCATTAAATTCAACTGTTAGGTATTTACACCATGACATTAATCACAGTCGATTATTCTATTCATTAATTTGTTTTCTAGATAATAAATAATAATAGTTTAAAAAACTCATTCTGTAGAATTACTGCTTTTACACAGCGCCTAATCAACTACAAACTGCGATGCTTTACGGCTTACTTAAATTTTAAATTAAATAGTTTACAATGAAATATTATTTAATAACAAACATATGAAATTAACTATTTATAGAAAACAGATTCAAGACATGACCACCGCTCATAAAACTAAAGTAATAATTTTACAAAGACAAATAAATAATATGAACGTAAAAATTTCGCAACTTGAAGAAGCGCTATTGCTGGAGCAATATAAGGTATCAAATATGGTCTATAAAATTGTACCAACTGCACCATCGATGTAAATTTAAAATTCTGGATACCTATACTAATAAGAAACATATTTTTTATGTTAAATGATTGGTAGTTAAATAAGTTAATTTCTATATTGTGCTTAATATTAATTAGAGAACAATGTATATTTGTACAAAAATCTTTTATTGAAGCTTTTAAAGTTTGTAAATTACGAAATGAAGTTCTTTTTTTTAAAACTGCCTTTCATTTAAAAAAAATATTTATTCATTGAAAGAAGTGTTATATATACTTAGTTGCAAATTTGAGGCATGCAGACAATTTTTTTTATGTAGTTTGTGATTAGATATTATGAATTATATATTTTTTTAAATTAAATTTAAAGCAGCTATAAATTTGAAACAAATTTCATGTTACGCCACTGCCAATGCTTCCTGCGCGGTAGAAAATGCGTGGTGTAAACCAGTGTAAACGTCAGTTAGTCGGTTCGGTTAGTGGTGCAGTCGCTTCAAAAATTGTTTAAAGTTTAAGTAAATCAGATATTAACTAGTTTAGTTTATTTAAATAAATAGTTCTTAAACATAATACATAGTGGGTGATAATATAAAAATTTTACTGTAGAATTATTTAGAATTTAGTATGGCGTTTTAAGTACATATATAATCATTCCATAACCACCATAACACGAATATACATGCTCGTTGCTCATATTAATGAAATACTTTTCTTTACGTTGTAATGATGCTGATGGATTGATTATGGTGACTTATATATATATATGAGTATATTTCCCTTACACCCATGTAGGCTTTTATTTTAACTTATTAATCTATTAATTTAACCTGAAATGCAATATTTTTTCGATAAACCATTCCTTCTTTACAATTTACATGTTTGTTGAGTGTTCGTTTCTCGTTTGTATAAATACAGTATTGTTTTACCAAAGGTAAATTAGAGACTCGCAACCATGCAATTAGACCAAAATGTAGGCGACGCTCAATTCGAGCTAGAAGATTTCCCAAACGAAAATGAATCCATGTAAGTCGATTTTTAATTTTAAACAGTTTCGGTAATAAAAGGAAGATGAGTTACGTTATCCCAAATTATCTGTTAAAAAAGCGATGTAATTATAAATGTTTACTTATATCAAATTTGTTACTTCTTCATTTGTTAGGGAGTCTAGAAGCTATAGTTTCCGTTATAGTTGATAGTTTTAATCTATAAACTGATTAAATAACGTAACTATAGCAACTTAGTCAATTCTCAAGGTTTAGAATAAGTCACAAAGCGAACATTCACCAAAACTTTAGTTATTAAGTTTGCATTGTTTTTGTCTTTTTTTAATATTTAAAATCTTCACTATATAGCAAATGAATATATATGTTAATGATGGCCAATAATGAAAGCTTTTATTTCTATAAAAATCTGATGAAATTTTCTAAAGTTTCCACTATAAATTAGTATCAAAACTCTTTTAAAGTAATACATATAATAATATACACAATTAAATATGAGTATTGCATGTCATACATGCGTTTATTACAACTGTAAAAATACAAAAAAGAACAGTTCGTGTATGCATTTTTTTAAAATTCCGAACGAAAAAGACCGTGCGCAAATTTGGTTAAATAATATTGGAAATGTAAAACTTATGCGTTTGGCACAGAAGCAATTGCGAAATAGACTAGTGTGTGAGGAACATTTTGCGGAAGAATCGTTTTGTAATATACTCCGGGATCGGTTAGTCAAAAATGCAGTTCCAATACATTATTCTATGAATGCGACTGCAACATCAAGTTCACGAAGAAAATATTTTCCTTACGGTGATACTAAAACTAGACATAAGAAGCGCGGAACTTCAGCTTCAATAAGGTAAATATTTAATCACATATTTTATAAACAAATGTGTAATGATTTGTTTATATGAACATTTATTGTTGTTATTTATTTTATTGTTTCTTCTAAGTCTGACATAAATATATATTTTACCACAAATATAAATCTATTTGTGGCTTTTCTAAAATGTTTCTCCCCACACAAGTTCTATTGTTTAGAAGTTAGAAATATAGTTTTTAAAAACAAAACCTTTGTTGGCCATCTTTAATATGTGAAATAATAATACATTTTGCAATTACTCACAAATTAGATTTTTTCTCTATTTTGCTAAAGAGGATTCTAAACTAAAATACGTCATAAAAAATACTAAATAAAATAATTATTGAATCTTCTTAAGAATCATGATTTAAGAATGTAGTAACTATTATTTAAACAAAGTAGTTACTAATTGAATCGTAAAGATGTCAACGAAGAAAAGAAAATGTTTAACAATTCGCCAAAAAATAGAAATAATCTGTGAACTAAAACGTGGTGAAAAAAATACGACTGTCTGCAAGAAGTATAACCTTCTTCCGTCTACTGTTTCAACGCTTTGGAAAAACAAAGAAGTGATTTTAACTGCGTTCCAAAACAATAACAGCACAACTAAAAGAATTAGAAAATGCGAGTTAAGTGATGTGGATCAAGCGTTGTTGCAGTGGTTCATTGCACAGAAGCATTCTGGTTCTCCTATCAGTGGTCCAATTCTAAAAGCACAAGCAGAACAATTTGCGGAACAGTTAGGACACGAGAACTTTTCGTGCAATAATGGGTGGTTAGATCGGTTTAAAAATCGACACAATATTGTTTACGCAAAAGCTAGTAGGGAAGCTCGATTAGTTGAGAAGAAACTAGGAAATGAATGGCTTGATTATGTTTGGCCCGAGTTAAGAAGAGAATTTAATGATCATGACATTTATAACGCAGACGAAACAGGGCTTTTTTATAATATGACACCTGATTCCAGTTTGAAATTTAAACTTGACAATTGCGTTGGAGGAAAACAACAACGTGTAACTGTGTTAGTGTGCGCTAATATGAGTGGTACTGATAAAAAGAAACTTTTCGTTATTGGTGATTGTGCAAAACCGCGTTGTTTCACAAATGTTAAAACACTCCCAGTTGATTACACTGCGAATAAAAGAGCGTGGATGACTTCTGATATTTTTAAAAAATTTCTCCTCACATGGAACAATGAATTAATTATTCAAAAAAGAAAAATTCTATTGTTAGTAAATAACTGTCCAGCGCACCCACATGTACAAAATTTGCCAAACATAAAACTGACTTTTTTCCCACTTCACACAATCAGTATTTTACAACCCATGGATGTGGGTGTAATACACAGTTTCAAAAGTCAATTTAGACGATTAATGATTCTTCAAATAATTGATCGAACACAACGAGGTTTAGATGAAAAGATGTCGATATTAGATTCAATTCGTTTAATGAAAGAGGCTTGGGACAATGTTACATCTTCAACTATCTTAAATTGTTTCCAAAAATCGGGGTTATCATCCGAATCAATTCCGGCGAGTGAAGAATTACCGTTGTCGGAATGGTTAAAGAAAAACGGAATTAGTTATTTTGATAATATAAGTAGCATTGACGAATTTGTTCATATTGATGATTATTTGGCTACGTCTGGGATATATACAGAAGAGGATATAGACATAATGATAAATCAAAGTGATGATGACAATAGTGATAGTGAAGATGTTATTCCGATAACGCTTGCTCCATCATATACTCAAGCGCAAGACGCAATGGAGACATTAATGCATTTTTTTGAGAACAATAATACGTCTGATGAAGTATTTAATTCTTTAAATGTAATTAGAAGGAACCTTACAGATATTAAGATGAAAGTAATGAAACAGAGAACACCGTTAGATTACAGTACGGTGTGAGTAACAATTAATAATCCGTTTTATTTTAAATTGCGATTCAATTTTTAAGTTTGCAAACAATTTAAATTATTATTTGAACCCATAATTATATTTTTTAAAGAGAAGATTCGGTAAAGGATAAACAACACATATTATATAGTTACAAATCCATTTGACAAATGCTAACAACTTTCAATCAGATATTAGATTAGACTAGATTACAGTATGGGAGCGACGTCATTCCTTTCTAACTTTATTCGTATTCCTTAATGCCGATGACTAATTCCACGTTTATTTTGTTGCAGAGCCGAAAATAAAGCAATAGGTAAATTTGAAGAGGTGGTCATAGACGAAGCTCTCACTAATGGTAGCGTAGAAGCCACTCATCCGAGTACTATCAAAATCGAAAAACATGATTTGGATTTCGACCCATTTCCTTCCACATCAAGTGCTGAGACCACAAGCCAATTTGTACCAAATTCCGAAATTGTTATCAAGGAAGAAAAATATGATGAAGACATAGAAAATTTAGTATTTACGAGGAAAACAAACTTTGAAACAGAAGATAGTGCTGTGTCTTCAGATCACAGTGTTGAGTTATTAAAAATTGCTGAGTCTGTAAAAAAACAATTTCTAAACGATCCCGATAGGTTATTTTGCTTATCTTTGATTCCTCGTTTGAAAGGAATGTTGAAAATACATCGGAATAATGCAAAATCTGAAATTTTAGAAGTGATGGACAAATATAAAAAATAGTAACTCGTGTGTTACTGTTTTTATCTTAATCACATATAGATAATAGTTTTTTTTACTATACAACATTGTTGTTACACAGATCTCGCTCAAACTATGATAAAACTTTTTCTTTACATGTAAACAAATAAAATGGAAGATGTTGGTGATAATCCTTTTTTCATCAAATATAATATGATACTAATATATTTCAAGCAAAAAATGGTAAGTTAGTACTGCAAGATCTTGTTAGCAGTTAGAAAATGAAGCCAATAATAAGTAAGTAATAATCTATCCAAATTGTATCCCATCTTACTTAAATATTTAGATTGGATTTATTATTTATATATATTTTTTAGGTATTAATACAACTGGAATTTGATGAATCTATTTTACGAAACTACCTATAAATACTTTCGCGTTATTTAGCGAAACATTTTTTTTGTGCATCGTTTTGTTTTAATTTCAAAAACAAGACAACAGAGCTTGACTTCGTAGCGTAAGTTGTTTAAATAACAACCAAATAATACTAATTAATCTTCTGATGAAGACATAGCTGATGCCGAAGCCTCAAGTTAAATTAAATACATAATTAAACCGAGTATACTTCAGTTTTTTATGCTTACAAACGGCAACATAATTTGGTTTAAACAAAACATAATTTTCGAGAAAATAAACAATCTACTATTCACATGTTACACAATAACATGACATCGACAAACAAATGTCTACCTCTGTAGGAACCAATTAATACTAACAATTTTTTAATATTGGCCTTGATTAGATTTAAGACAATTATTTTTATTTGCACACATCATGTACAAGAATGCTTTGAGGTTAAATGATAAAGTTAACCTATAGAAATTAGTTTAAATCAATATGGTTGTGTTTACGTGGTTTTAGGAAGCATATAAATACTAACATTTTTTTAAATTGGCCGTGTAGCTTCGATGAAATTTAAGACATTAAAATTATTAATATTTGCACAAATTGTGTACCCAAATGGGCTTTGAGGTTAAATGTTAAATTTAACCTATAGACATTCGTTAAAATCAATACCGTTAAGGTTCTGTTGCGCCGTGTTTACGTTGTTGTAAATTGAGTAAAACTTTTTTTGAAGATACAACTTTTAAAAATGGATAACGATATAGAACTAGTAAATTTAGTGAAACAATATAAATGTATTTATACGCGATATACAAATGATAGTAAAAATAAAGAATTGCTTGATGCTACATGGAGCACAATTGCTCGACAGATGAAAACATCCGGTGAGGACGTTATATTATTTATTAAGAATCTTTAACTGAATTAAAATATTGATGCAATCAGATAAAATTACTTGAAGCTCCTTTTCTTTGTTGTTAATATGTAATTCTTTTTAGTGACTGATTGTAGAAGAAGATGGTGTGTGTTACGTAATCGGTACGCGAAAGAGCGCCGTGAAGAAAAAACGGATTCTAGTAAGAAAGAATGGCAATTGATGGAAACATTGTCATTTTTGCAGCAACATGTTAAAAGACGAAGGTATGTACGCCACTGTTTTTCAAGCTTGTGCGTTAAATGAAATGCGCGTAGGAACCTGTTATCTCTGATCATTTCTAATATTCCAATCAGTTCTTTGACATCTGAACGTGAAATGTTTAGTGTTGATTCGTTTCAATTTTATATAGTTTATAACCATGTTTGCAGTTAAATAGTAAACATTAACTAATTGTTTTGTGTTTTAAGAAATAGTTATTATACATAATACATTGGTGAATCTCGTGAAATATTAAAAGTTTGTTATAAATGATTTAACACAACAGTTGAATAGCATGTATTAGAATTCGTTGTTTTTCATTGCGGTAATATCACACATGAACTACCTATCGTACTTGGTCTTAATATTTATATGCGTTGTTTAACGCTAGAAATATATTTTACTATTTAATAATGAATCTTCCTTTATCACAAACATAAATAATTAGCTTCTTAGAAGCAATGTGATACACCGAATGGCGCCACGATTAATATATCGCCATCTGCCACCATATTGTCAAAAATGGGTGAATAATTTTAATGCTGATAGCAAAATTAAATCACACAATGTGATTTGTTCATTGCATTTCACAGAAGACAGTTATACTTTTGTATGTAGATATGGTTACATATATTTGGGAAGAATGTATGTATTTAAAATTATTATTGCTCTTTCTAGATGCCCACAGTGGTGGAGAAGGACGAAGTAAAAGAACATTGAAAGTAAAATCTGTACCTTCACTTAATTTACCAGTTAAAAAGCAAGTATATAAACTAATAAGATTAACAATGTTGTCTTATTATTTGGTACACAAATACCACTTTAATGTTTGGTCTTCACTACATAATAATTTTAGTATTCTTATCTAATTCTATCATGATTTGCACGTGCAAATTAATATTTATACTGCCTTGCGCGTATAAACAAATAAAATGCTAATTACACTAATTTATACTTACTGCATTTGAATAGTTTTTATTAATAATTATAATTATTACTTAGTCTAGACGAATAGGCATATATTAAAGACCCAATAAACCCACCACTGTAGATTGCAACTGTAATATTTATTCCGTACACAAATGATATTTACTTTCTTTTACGAAGTAATAAGTAAGTATTGTAATCATGAAAGAAAGAAAAAACCGAGATTTTAATGGAAATACACCTTTTGCCTTGAATATTTTTGGAATGATGTCTGTGTGTATGTATGCGCTCTACAGCCTACACTGTTGAAGATAAAATTATGAAACTTTAAACTTAAGATTTGTATATGCCTGGCAAGAAAACCTCTTGTTTTTAAAAGCATATTCAAATCGGAAGTGCATGTTTACTTAAGTCGTTTCTGCGATATCTCTTAAACGGCTGCACTTACAGTAAAATAGTTATGATTAAAGTTAATGATATTAATATTTTGAACAACTTTTGTTTGAAACATTTCTTCAAAAAGTATACCAGTTACGAGAAAATTGCTATTGAAATTCTGCCTTCTTTTATTTATATTGCTATAGTTACATAGGTATGGAAAATTATATATAATAAATCGCATCTACTATGCATGTCAAACTGTTTTAAATATTCAAATATTTTAACATTTATTGTCACAAATAAGTTTAGTGAAAAGGCGTTACAAAAGTTAGTAAATAATTAAAAATATTATATGAAAATATTTTGTAAGTTCATTTGAAAACTAAAAAATGTCCGGCCATAATAATTTTTAATAATGTGTAATGAATAATTATATTTCTTTATACTACTATAGAATCGAATATTTAAATCTAAAATACATACTATGTTTTATTAGAAATCTGACAATAAACTAACTTTACAATTTTATTGGACATAATGAATGAAAAATATTTTCTTGAAATTTAAACATCTTATATTTTAATTTATATACTATCAAATCAAAATATATTAACTACGTGACCGATGTTTTTAAATATATATTCGTTATTTAATTTTAAATATGGAAAAAAAACGTGTGGAGCCTGTTAGTTTGCACTTAAAGATAATTTACAATTGACACTATATTAAAGGGGTAAAATAACTATTGTAAATGATCTTAAAGTGCGTAAGCTCTGTCACCACGT
Organism: Nebria ingens riversi; assembly: GCA_018344505.1. Lineage (NCBI taxonomy): Eukaryota > Metazoa > Arthropoda > Insecta > Coleoptera > Carabidae > Nebria > Nebria ingens. The sequence continues at coordinate 103,162 of JADQWA010001201.1, forward strand.
CAAGGTCGGCTTCACAAAGACAGGCCGCCCGCCCACCCACTTATTTATTCCTAGAAACATCCTTCCTTCCATCTTTTGTTGTCTGGTGTCAGTAACGGTCCTCCTTGAAAGAGTTTGCACAGACTGCCGTTCTCTCGCTAGTAGTTAACTAGACTACATTGCAGATGCACAAAAATATGGGAGAACCACCATAGCATAATAACCCCTCTTACCTAGCCCACTTTACAACCACGGTTATGCCTACTAGGATTAAGAGGCCTTACAATCCTTACTCATCCAGTCCTAGCCGCATTGCCCCATTAGTGCGACCCAACATGCCTGTCTCTATTGAGACTCGACATGGATAACCAAGTCGCTGAGGCGCCGCCGCTTCCCTGGTCCAGCTTCAGACTGCCTGATTAATCGGTTCAGCAAAGTTGCGATTGTAAAGAAAGCTAGCTAAGAGGCAGCGTTTTGAAATGTTGGCTCTAGCACATATATTGCCATCCACAAGAGTACTAGTTAACTTTTCACGGTTGAAAGACACTCGGCACAAACTGCTGCAAGGAGGAATCTATAACATCAAACATTAGTGCACAACTCAATTTCATTTATAATTACCTTTTCTTCACTAAATATAACAATATTTATTCTTCACTTTGTTTATTAATCACTTTGTTTATTAATCACTTTGATTATTAATCACTTTGTTTATTATTCACATCACATTATTAAAATATACCAGTGCTTTATATACCTAGAACATAAAACAAATATACATATATATATATATATATATATAGAACTGATTATAATATATTCTATAAATAAATAATATAGAACATATTAAAAAAAAAAAACATAGCAATATAATTATGATCCTGCAAAAATGAAAATTATAGATTACAGAGCCTGAAAATAAATATAGATTAAATAAAATATTAATCAAATTCTGAAAATAATTAAAAATCATAGATTACAGAATCTGCAAATAAACAAAGATTAAATATACATATTAATCAAACCCAGAAAATAATTAGAAAAATTATAGATTAAAAATCTGAAAAAAAAAACTGATTCAAATAAAAATATTAACCATATCCTGAAAATAACTAAAAGCATAAATTAAATAATCTGAAAAGCAAACAGTAGATTAAATATTATGAAAATACAATTTTATAATGATATTAATAGAATCCTGAAAATAATGAATAACTGCTGATTAGAGAATCTGAAAAGAAACATAGATTAAATAAATTAGACTAAAGAATCTGAAAAATAATTACACGTTAAATATTCTGAAAAATAATTTGAAAATTTAACACTGAAAAAAATTAAAATACATTCATAGATGGAAAAATCTGAAAAAAAAGAATAATATCCTGAAAATAAAAAAACAAATTATAGATTAAATATTCTGAAAACAAAAACACAGGTTAAATAAAACTATAAATACCTAGAGAAAGAACGTAGAAATATTTTTGGGCAAGTTTCTTAATATTAACACCATCATATGGGGTGGCAGAAAACCCTTTACATTCATTCAGTTCTATCCTTTCAAACTTCTTTCGCTTCATTCGGTTCTTTATATGTACTTGCTCTATTAAGCCGAAATCTTGTCTGCGTGATTTTTATATATGAAACTCTCCGTCTGAAGTAATAATGAATAAAAATCGGTTTATTCATTTCAATACAATTTTATTCATTTTAATGAATTACATCAATGTGACGTTAATACCTATTATTTAAAATTTAATAAACTCCATTATTTAAGAGTTTTACATACTAGAGATGTATTATGTAGGTACCTATATTATAAAACATATTTTAGTAGATTTTTACAGGTCTCGCTTAAAGATTGGTTTTAAATTAAATTATTATGGCTGACTAAAAAACGTCCAGTCATAACAATTTCTATTACCTATAACGCAATGAATCAAAATATTATCTTGAAATTTAAACATTTTATATGTTAATATCTTTCCTATCTAAAACATCTGCAGTATATTGCACTGGACTTTCTTATACGTATAAGGCATATATTAATAACCTTTCTATCTAAACAATATATTTCTAATACGTATAAGAAAGTTTAGGGCAATACACTGCAGATGTTTATTTATGGAACTCAAACATAGCAGAAGAAAAAAAAAACATATATAACAAATATGGTGGCAGAAAACAGTATATTTAATTCGCAATAGGCGACTTTTCTTTAAATGAATAATTATTTATTAAAATATTCTAAAGAAACAACTTGAGCGGGTAATAGAATTAAGCGTTTATCAGCAATGAATAACGATGAGAACTAAAATGAATAAGGAAATTAAATAATAAAAAGAAACAAACATCCACGGCGAATGAGTTATGTAGTTATTTTGATCTAATATAAATTGGCATGCCGACTTGTGCTATATACGGTTGTAATAATTATAATTCAAAAACAAAAGGAACTGGCATTCGTTATTTTTGCTTTCCATTAACTGAAGATATACGAGAAAAATGGATTCAAATTTGCAAGAGAGAGAATAAAATCAATATAAAAAATGGTAAAATATTGTTTTGTATATTATTATTTATACATATACAACATTTTATGGTTTATATAAAAAACAAATTTAGATTTTATTTCTGATTAAAATCAATTTTCTGTTTATTACAATACAGAATTATGTTTGATATTTAACATTGTCTTTGTTAGAGATTTCTATTTAAATACAGCATTTGGAAAATAACTTAAAACAAAATTTAGTCAGTTTCATAATTTTTTTTCTTAGCAAGAATATGCTCCTCTCATTTTTCTGACGAAGATTATACCATAAAAACTCGATTATCAGAATATACAAGTAACCATGCAAGATCTCTCAAACCAGATGCTGTACCAAATTGTAATCTTCCTCGGTCGAAACAGTACGAATATTTCAATCAAAGCGCTGCTAATCAGAGGTATTTTGAATGTTATTGCAAATTCTTTGTCTAAATTCAATTGTTGAAAATTAATTATATTAATTTTTTTATATCTTCTAGATGATTATATATTTAGAATTTCGTTTAAAATTTCTTTTTATTTATCGAAATCATCTCATTCAACTTATTATTTATCATAATTTTATTAAAATATATATTTAAAATGTACTGTTTCTTCCAAATACAATCATACTTTCATCATTCTTTAATATTTAATGTTGAAAAATGCTTTTGTTTTTGTAAAGCAAGCATAACAGAATTGCAGTCATGAAATTTTAAATCGTCTGAAAGTTTCGTAATCGCGAATTTCTTTAGTATCAGGAGTCTACAAAGGTTAACATATTTTATTATATTTAAATATAGCGTGTTTTTATACTTATTATTTTACTTACAGATTTGGTCAGTATACATTTTTAAACACTGGCTAAATCTGTTAGTAAAATATTTATTTACGTAAATTATAAAATCAAGTAATTTATATATATATATATATATATATATATATATATATATATATATATATATATATATATATATATATATATATATATATATATATATATATATATATATATATATATATATATATATATATATATATATATATGTATATATATATATATATATATATATATATATATATATATATATATATTATATATATATATATACATAGTCGTATATATATATATATAAATTACTATATATACGAGGGTGGTCTGAAAAGTTTCCGACCTACTAAAGATACAAGACATTTTTTCAGATTTTTTATTTTATTTTTCAACATAGTCTCCTTGTAACTCTACACACTTCTCCCAGCGATGCTCCCATCTCTGTAACCCGTCCAAATAGTACTCGGCGTTTTTCTCTGCAAAATAATTGTTCACGAAGGTGATTGCCTCTTCATTTGACGAAAATCTCTGTCCTCCGAGCGCAATTTTTAGATGAGGGAACAAAAAGAAGTCGCTTGGGGCTAGATCTGGTGAGTAAGGCGGATGGTCAAGCAGTTCAAACCGTAATTCGTGGATTTTCGCCATGGCAACCGCTGAGGTGTGAGACGGTGCGATGTCTTGGTGAAACAGGATTTTCTTTTTCTGCAAATGTGGACGTTTTTCCGCAAGTTCTGCCTTCAGCTTGTCAAGTAATGATGCGTAGTATGCTCCTGTAATGGTTTTTCCTTTTTGAAGATAATCGATTAAAATAACTCCATGACTATCCCAAAAAACAGTCGCCATCACTTTCCCAGCCGAAAAAACAGTTTTTGCTTTTTTTGGAGCCGGTTCCCTCTGCAGTCCACTGTTTGGACTGTAGTTTTGTTTCGGGCGTATAATGGTGTATCCAAGTTTCATCTACAGTAATTAATCGGCGCAAAAACTCGGATTTATTGTGCCCAAACTGCGCCAACAGAGCGTTGGAAATCTTCATTCGAACACGTTTTTGGGCTAACGTGAGCAAACGCGGCACCCAACGCGCGGACAGCTTTCTCGTGTCTAAATGTTGATTTAATATGTGACAAACACGTTATTTTGACATGTTCATAACCTCTGCTATCTCTCTCACTTTAATTCGGCGGTCGTCTAGCACCATTTCGTGAACTTTGGCGATGTTTTCGTCGGTAGTTGCAGTTTTTGGACGTCCCGAACGTTCATCGTCTCCCAAGCTCTTACGGCCACGTTTAAATTCAGCTGCCCAAAATTTCACTGTGGTAAATTATAGTGCAGAGTCCCCATACACAGAATCCAACTCATCTTTGATTTGCGTAGGCGTATTGCCTTTCAAAAACAAATATTTGATGACAGCTCGATACTCGATTTTGTCCATTTTCATAAAAACACTCACATCAACTCACTCAAACGACTGTTACATAACAACTGCGCGTCCAAAATGGCTGAAACTTTGGTGAGTAACTGTCAACAGATAACAACGAAATTTCCTATCTTTTATTTACGAGTGCTGCTATCTTCATGTTGAGGTCGGAAACTTTTCAGACCACCCTCGTATATATATATATATATATATATATATATATATATATATATATATATATATAAATATATATATATATATATATATATATATAAATATATATATATATATATATATTATATATATATATATATATATATATATATATATCTATACATACATACATAACTTAATGCCTATTCCCAACATGTGGGGTGGCAGAAAACCCTCTTCTATTTCGCTTGCTCACAATTTTCCTTTCGCGCAATGGACACTACAGTCAAGATAGTTAAGAAAAATATTCGAGGTGCAAATTTATACAAAAAAGAAAAACTTGAAGCATTGCTGAAAATTCGTGAGGCCAGGGCTAGGCGTCTTCAGATATTACATTACAAAATTCCTCAAAAGAATGAAGAATGTAGGTAATGTCGTAATTTTATATACCGAGTGTGGAATTGACAAAGGCATATTGTTAGACTTTAGTTTATACATTGGCTACAGAAGATATTGTTCTGGATCGCTAAATATAAGATTGCTTCCATCGGAATCTCTTCGTAGTAAATACACCTGATGGTTTACCTGAAATACTTTTGAGATATATGTATTTGCTGAGAGATACTGTCGTCTAAGATATTACACCCATGACGTCTTTGGGCATCTTACTAATAATATTTGTACTTTTATTGTTGCAGAACTTTTAAAGAAGTACAAGAATATCTGACGGATATTGCGGAAAATGACAGGCCCACTGCTCCTAAATTATCAAAATTAGAAGAAGTAGTTATAAATGAAAGTATCGCCAACCCTCCTGCAGAATCTTCTCTATACAGTGATATTGACATTGAGAAACAAGAACTGGATTGCGATCCATTGGCTTCAACCTCAAGTTCTGCCAGCACAAGTTTATTAGAAACAAGTGATATTAAAAAAGAAATTGAGACTGTGAAAAGCGTGACTCCCGCAATTAGAATTCCGCCAGTAATAAAAATTGTTAAACTAGCCCAAAAATTAACTACAGAGAACGATGCCGAAATGCTATTTTGTCTTTCACTACATCCCTCCTTGCAAAGAATACCCGAAAAACATAGGAACAAAGCCAAAATAGACATTTTACTATTGCTTGACAAATATGTGACAGCGAAATAACTTCTATGTTCTGTTGAGTTTAATATCGTTATACTTTTATTAATAAATACTTATTTTCAACTACGTACATAAACCTCATAGAAATACGTAAATAACTTCAAGCCCATTCCCATCAAATGGGGTGGCAGAAAACCCTTTACATCCATTCTAATCTGGACAATCATTCGTCATTCACCCTATCCCTACAAACGTTTTTTGCTTCATTCAAATTTATTATTTTCTATTCCGCTTGCTCATAACTTTGTTGTGCACAGATTTAAAAATACGCAACATTAAAATATGTATAGAAAGGGTTGTCGACAATCGATAGTAGCCGCTAGCCGGCGTGAGGGAAAAATATTAGGGTGCAAATATTAAAATTTCTGCTTAAACCTGTGTTGCCACTGGTAATTGAATAATTCCTTTTCATGCATGCCAGCATCTCATATATTATTTCTTCTTTATCCGGTATCTTGTTTTTTGTATGGCCGTGACATCTTTAGTTTGTATAGTCATCTTTCGTACTAGGAATAAAATAGAATTCTGTACCCAATGCCATCTGTACTTGATTCGCATATATTTGCAGACGGTTTTCAAACCACGTGTTGTTTTGGTTCATACTTTTGATAACAAATGTAATCCATATTTCAAAAGTGGCAGCACAAACACATTTTGTGTGTAGGAAATGTATAATAGGTTTGTGTTAGGCCTTGGGTAACAGTAAAAAAACCAAGCTATTGGGCAATAAAAAAGGGTAGAAAATAGATATTCTTTCGTCATAATTTTTTCAGATAAGGCTCAAAAGTAAATGCAAAATTGAGCGATTTGCTTCTCTAGAGTATCTAATAAAGAGTTATTAGGCATTTCAATGTATAATTAGAAATGTTTATTAAGGATATGCCTATTGATTAACTATGTTATTAACGTACTAAGGTCGATGCAACAAAACGTCGTTCTGGTTGCCAAAATACACCACTCGTTAATCTTTTAACGTTATCAGTGTTCCGCTTTCTGCACTTGAAAATAATTCGAAGCAATTCTCTCTTCTGTTGAAAGAACAAAATAAACCAATGAACGTTTCAAAAGATAATGGAATGATGTTTAATTTTCTGTAGGTGCTTACTTAAAAAGAATTAGCTACCTATTTCAAAATATAATAACGACTTTAGCAATTATAGGCTATTCAGTAACTGTTTATCTTATTTTACTGAGCTCTTCTATTAAAAATTAAATCGATAACATAAATATTAATATCTAGCGCTTCGTGTATGAAATATTGCATGGTTTTTTATATAAATAATAGATATTTTTACGCATTAGTAGAAAATAGAACCATATATAGATACATATGTAAAAGGTTGACCTGTTTTTGCCAATTTTCTTCCATAAATAATATGTGCGCATGTCTAAACTACACAGTCGTGACAATTTGTCAGGGTTTTTGTATGTGCGAGTGTGCAGTGATTTCCGCTTCATTTTTTAAACAATCGCTTACATTTTTAACGTCACCGGGCGCAATTTATCTTCCGGCCTCTGCACACATTCAAACGAATCAACGCGTGAATATTGCATCAGCGTACCGCGCCGTCTACCATCACTGAACGACAATACAGTGCCGCAATGTTGGCATTGTTTTTCAAATAGCATTTATTATTAAACATGACAACAGGACCGGATCTAGACATTCGGTGATTCGTAATTCATTAATATGATCCGCTATTGAGTCCCCGACAAAAAAATAATCAATTAAATAAACATATTTAAAAAATACAAATAATCTTGCTGTAAAAATAGTTATTCTACTTAGATATGCAATATTGATTAGATGATACACAAAGATGATACGTATTTTATTTTATAATAACTTTTGAGAGAATTCGTTTATATTTCTACAATGAATCATGAAATTCAATAAGGTGTTATTTAGTTTAATAACGCCACTCCACTTTCGAAAAGTTAATGTCCATAGAGAGGTACAAAAGTTACGCGAATGATATACACTAACGTAACAAAAGCCAGAAATTGCGTAAATCATAAGTGGTTTACACTGTATAGGTATAGGTGCCTAAACCTTCACTAAAGTAGGTAGCATTCCCATCCGCGAACAACAAGAAAATGATGAATTATAGAAATTTCCTAAACAGACGTAAACTTAAACGAAAGTCATTATGAACTTTAAATCTCTACGGATGCTAGAATTAAATCGTTTTGTAGAGGAAAACGCAAGCGGAACATGTTTGGCACAATTTATTCTGTTTCCCTGGCGTTCCGTTGTTCAAATTAATAAACGTGTCATTTAATTTACCTACAGCACTGTCAGAACTTTATCTATTCCCTTGTCGAGACAAAATGTATGGGTGTTTTCTCAACCAACAGTTTTCTCGGCTCGTCAAAAGCTTGTTGATGAATAGAGTTGCATTCGTTTCACTTACTTATTTAATCTACATATCTAGAAATTATTAATTTCATTTTCATCGTACACAACAGACTAACGTAACATTTGAAACCATACAAAATTCCTATGAAACAAGTTGTCAGGCTAAGTTTCTGAGGAAATCATAAAATAGAATTCTAGGAAAGCAATTGTTTTCCATGTTCAGCTTTGTTTGTGACATCTGTTTGTTAACGTAATGATAAAGATAAAATATTGTGCAGGTAACGTTTAAATATATCTGACATCAAAAATAAAATTGAATACTTGTTGAAATGTTTCTTATCTCTAATGTAATTTGATGTTTTCACATTTCGCAAATTCATACCCTGAGCAAACGTGTAAGTTTAAGTTATCCAAACTAATAGTTCGGTGATGCTGCCGTTTCACCATCAATGATCGAATTGATTTCCTTAACTTGTTAGTACTTAGATGTAATTTAACTAAAGCTGCATTGTCCAAGAAATAATCATTAGTAAGTCTGGTGTATCTGGTAACTATTGGTAAGTTAGTTTCTGCTAACTGTTTCGAAGTATTCACATCAGCGAACTAAAATGAGAATACTGCGGAGTAAATTATAAATTGACATCCTTATAATGCGTATATGCCAAAGTTGCAATCCAAAAATATAAATTATATTCAACAAAACGAAGCAATATTGATAAATAAATTTTCTCAAACTTTGTGATAAATAAAAGTTTGTAATCATATTGAGTTATTTATATTTCGTTTAGCAGGTTTTTAGATTTGAAATTTATATTCAATAAATAGTTAATAAAAGTAGTTGCCGAAGAAATAATTAAAGTTCGGATTGTAGTTTACGTGAAAAGTTTTTTCATCAAGTTTATTTATTCAAACAACTTCGTATGCAAACTACTTGCGTATAAATTGACGACAGACTTGTAAATTCTTTTTTGATTGGTTTCACGATAAACGTAATTTATTGAATTCACTTTTGTTCACAGTACACAAGTAACGCTAGTTGATTGAAATAAATAATATTAGTATCAAATTATTCAGTATGAAAATACTATTGCGTGTGACATATTATTAATATTATTTATTCAACGTCAAATTATTGCATAAAAATAAAATCAATTTTGTTTGAGATAACTAAAAACAATAGGTAGTACGCTGTTTCTCTAGATTTAAGTGAGCAGATTGATGTAATTTTCATCTATGAGGTTATTTTTATTTTTTTTTTGTCCTGGAGTTTCAATAAAATCATAATCACCTGAAAACCTACCAATACAGTGTTTTCAGTAAAATTTAATATGAAAGTCATACCAAAAGGGCTCTTAGATAAATTATAGTATTCGAAACTTTGTTTAGAATTTGATAATTAAATAAATAGAGCTTAAATTACTTTAATTAACTCTTTTTAAGTTGCAAATTCTTTACAGTGTAACGAAGTTTAATTACAAATGCAATTTGTATGAAAAACCATCTCGATGCAGATGGAGAATAATAGTTTTGAATACGTGCGATACTTTCGTATTTGCTATAGCGAGAAGTTTACATTCTCAGCATTAATTAAATTTTCTCAAAATTGTTTCGGTTTTCTTTTGATTTCAATAGAATCGGTTTTTACTGAAAAGCCACTACTTGCAGTATCAAAGCTTTTGAAATTCCAGTTTTTATATGCTGTTTACTATGAAACTTTTAATTAATTATGCTGTTATAAATGCATATCATTTGTTTGTTTTTAATATATTTTCATCCGTATGATATTTTAAACAAATGATGCTTCTGCGAAACAAAATATTAAACAAAAAGCAAGTCTAGCTTTTGATTTATAACTGGAATACTGTAAACCGATTAATTTATAAAAAATAAATACCATGTAGGTATGCAATAAAATAAAATATTAACAATTTCAGAAATATTCACTGAAACAAAAATGATCTACTATTTTACTACTAGATTCAATGCTAAATGCAATTAAATCAAATGTTAATTGATTTTATTATTATTTTATATAATATTATTTGTTATACTTTTTACTTCTATAGGTATTATATAATGTATTTAACTGAGATATATGTCAAACTATTTTGAACTATTATTCTCACATCGGTGTGGCGTAGTGTGGTGGAAGCGACGAATGTCGGCACTCCTACACCAACATGTTGAATACAAATGGTGCGGTTCGTTAGAATTGACCACTTAATGCTGAAACATATGACAGTGCTCAGTCAATGTCACAAACATTCAAACCAACAAATTCCCCAACGGAAATAACTCATTTGCATAAAGATATTTTGAGTGACTTCATGTATATAGCTTAAAATTAATCATACCAAACGAAACGCGAGATTTGCATACATTTTATATTACGCACCGACTGAAATTTCTGTTGGGAATACTTTTATACCCTCTGACTAATTCCCAAGTTACTAAAATTTATGCTAAACTGCACCGACCAAACCGAAATTATTCGACACTAGACGAATCTTTGTACAAGCATTTCGATTGTATAATGTTTAATAGGTAACGAAATATTCTTCGAAAGAAACTTTTTCATTGTACAATAATTACATTTTTGCGCGTTTTTTTATTACTAGATTATTAATATTATCATTACCAGCCGTAACTCTTGAAGATGTATAACTTAATCAATTTTAATGCAAAATAGAGTTAATAACATAGCGTTATAATGAATTAATCAAACGTTGACTAGTGTGTGTTTATCGAATATGGCGTCTTGTGTGTTTAACGTTCATATATGTATAGGTATCTACATATACGTGCGGCGGCCATGTACTCATGGAACTGTGTGATGTGGTATAGAGTTAAGTGAACAAGACGACACATCTCTGGTATGGCACATCACACCGCAGCATTAATTAAACGAAGGAAGGCGCCCCTGTGCACGATTCATAAAATTAGTTTAATTAGTGGAAACACGCACGAGTCATCGCCACGTTGGCTCTCTGTCTGCAACCGTATGCTACGCGAAATCACACCGTGGAGACACAAAATTTATCACACTGCACTGCATGTATTGTGTCGACCCGCGAGCCTCGTAAACACTGAGATTTATTGCAAATATTTTCAAGACGCTCGCACACGAACCGTCATATTTTAATATAAACAACCTCGGCATAAATAAACTCATGACTGCTTCCCTTTACCATGCTGTACAAACTTACTTAAGCACTACTTTGGTTTCAATTAAACAAAAAAACTAATCCTGCTCCTCAACTTACGATAGATACATAGCGACCGTATATGAGTAACATGTTATGCTACGAAAATAATTATTTGTATAAAGAAAAACAGTCTTTTTTGTATCTATGTAGCAGTAAAATCCAACCAAAACAAATTGAGAAAGAAAGGTTGTGTACCACCCCATTTTATGGGAGAGACATGATATAAAGTGTATATGCAAATCGAGAAATAATCATGAAAAAAAGAAAACGGAAGTCGGCGTTGCAAGGTGTACACCGTACGAACGTAACATCCAGGAAAGGTTGATAGATGGAGCGTGGAATATTCAAGTTGAGTTTTTAATAAAGGTAATAGTTTCACGTCTACGTTTCGCATGCCAGCAACGCTCCCTTGGCTTGCTGTGCTTTAATAAAATTTGTTGCTTTGTGGCGAACGCATATAAAGAAGAAGAGCCACAGGAATTTCATTACAGGTGAACAGTGCAAACGAAAAGAGAGACGACCAGCGACAACAGCCAGACCAACGTGAATACAAAAACGAAAAATTCATTCTACTTCTAATACTTATAGCTATCTTCATTTCCAACACCTTCCGGGACCTATTTCACTTTGTTCATCCTGCTTTAATGTTGATAATAGTAAACAAAAACTCTACTGCATAATTTAATTACATTTTATATGTTTAGCTACTGCTGGTATAATAATGTTGATTAAAATAACTAATTAAATTATTAATTAATATTTATACTCTTCCTATATTCCAAGTATCATAAAATTGAGTAATTACATAAATTATGGTTATCACTCTTACATTTTTATAGCGATGTCAAGAATTTACTTACAAAACGGATATTTACGTTAAATCTTGGAATATTTCTTTGTATCTATAAGAAAATTAAAATTTTAAGATTAAAGGTCTTGTTTATATTTGGCAGTGATCGTAAAACAATAATTTAAACTAAATGAACTCATTTAAAAAGATGACAAGCTATGTAAAACATGTCTGCAGAAATTTAGGTTTTTTGGTAACATCCCTCCATTTTAATTAAGAATGAATACATCTGATTTTATATCCATGTAAAACAGAAAATGTATTAAATTTTATAAATGAATAAGAAGCTCTGGTAGCGTACACTTTGTTTCGTTCTTAAGATTTGGTAATCAGAAAATTCTGCTGAGTTTTTGTAGACGTTATTAAATTATCATGAAGTAAATATTGGCCAAATGAGCTCCTGACTTCAAAATATATATATGTATAACAGCGCCTTCGGATGCCAAATTTACTTTGAAAGCAAATCTGGGCAAAGACGAAATGCAATTTAATGAGAACGTATTAGTGAGACGCTTCGAGGAAATTTTAAAAACGAAAAGAGAATAATTCGGATTTTAATTTTTACTTCTTCAATTCACTCGTCCACAATTTTCTCGTCAGCTAAATTCAGTTTCAGTTAGTAATACAGAAACATATACCATTTAAAAAATATTATTTTGCTGAATTCTAAAAAAATGTTAACTATGGGAAGAACAATGGTTTAAATATTTAATATAAAATTTATATAAAAAATCTGTCGTTAAATATGCAAGCTTATTTCATTTGCTTGACACATTTTATCATCCAAATAGCAAAATGCAAATTTCATGTCACAGCTGCGTTACGATATTTGATATCGTTTTCTCATGATTTTACTTTACACAGGCCATTTAATATATTTTTATGAAAACAAAACCGGGGTATCTTTTCGGTATTAGCTAAGATTTATCCTGTTCTTCATCTTGCCTCGTTCGTTATTTAATTACGGCCTTATCAACATTAAGAAATAATCATTTTATTCGGCACATTGTCGAGAGCTTACTGAAATAAATAAAAGTAGCACGTAAATATAAAATCTTATTTGAAGGGAATTTCGGTTTTTCCTCGCCATCCTTATGTGAAAAAAAAACAGTTTATATAATCAACTGAATAAATGATTTAGTTCTGCTAATACGTAGGAACTAGTTCGCAATGTTTGTCCATCGAATAATACAAAGTTGCCTGAAGCATTATTAATTTATATTATGCAAACAGCGAAAGGCAAATGCATCCATGTATGAAAAGTAGATTTAATGAGCTTCGTCAGTTCAACATCAAATATTTTCCATTTACGTATTATAAATAATTCGCAAGTAATTAATAATTCAGAAACCGCAGGGTGCTATACGGTTCGTTTTTTTACTAGGAAATAGTTTTATGCGACTGGTCTGCCATCCAGACGGCTCTCGTACGAGTGTATAACATAAACAAAACGTTCATAGAAAATTCGCTGAAACGTTCGGTATGAAAGATTTAGAAGCAATCTATGCTCTCGACGTGCTTACAGTGACACGTGACGTAATAAAAGCTACCCAGTCATTCGCCGCCGCGCTTGACATTCTGACGTCATCTCTATCCTGAGCACAGCTCGCGCTGTTTAACTCAAAGGATAATTTAAAAAGATTTAATGAGAGCTACGCTAATGAGGGACAATATAAAATATGTGGAGGTTCCTTGCGTGGGATAACTACTTAATTTCAAGGACGTACACCCAAGGACAACTTTATAAAATTAATGACAATCACGCCCTCTATAATTAGTGTACATATTTCAGTTATGTATTAAACATTATAGTTGTTGTGATTACATATATTGATTGCAGAAATATAATGAATTCCTTGTACGTCTGAATACTTTGCATAAGTTGTGCAAACAATAAAGCACGTCATGAATTTCATCTTAGATGGTTGTATGTTGTTTAATAAATTAAACATATGGAATCTGGCTGAAAAGTTCTGTGGCCACATGAAAATTTCATAGTGTTTTAATAACCACAGCGGGAAGGAACCATCCAAACAGAAACTTTTCCACAAGAACAACAACAAGTTAAACTGACGTTTCCGTGTCACTGATCTAACAAAATCTTAGTAATATTAAAAATGTTGAATTTCAATTTGCATTTGCTCAACAAACAACAATGTTAAATTTGATAGTAAACTATGTTGCAAAAACCGCAATAAAAACAGCTATTACGATATAATAATGGCCTTTATTACAAATGACTCGTTTTTAAAATGTTTAATAAATTTTCCTAAACCTGTTAGGGCTTCAGAAAACGGTAATATATTTTTCACATCCTTCGTTTTATATATATATATATATATATATATATATATATATATATATATATATATATATATATATATATATATATACTTTAGATGACATTTGGCAATAAGTTACCAATTTTATTATACGTATATATATATATATAATATATATATATATATATATATATATATATATATATATATATATATAAACATAGAATATTATTCAAACAACCACTAGTGAATTATTTGTAAAACTTAGTAATTATAAAAACAGATTAGTTATCCCTTGTGTATAAATATAATAATATGCAATTCAGGAGTGTAATATGAATAATTCTTAGTAAATATTCATATAGCTAGGATGTCCAAAGGTTTATCTAAAACTATGAGGAACCCTTCTCTTTATTCATAACCACCACTTTGTATTGTTTCCATTCGAGCAGCTCCAGAATTCAACTACCCTACTTATCCGCTTTCTGAAACACTGAAATATTTCACCGACATGTTTCACTAGAGCACTAGTCTCTGTACAGTGTACATTTTTGTACTGTGTGTGTACCTAACCCGTGTTATGTTAATTAATAATGTGCGATGGTATGTGAAATATGACATGCAGATAGTATAGTGACATGGATTGGGGAGAGGCAAGTTGGGCGAATGTAAACGCGAACGTGAACCCACTGCGTCGTGCAATGCATGTTGCTTTTGTTGAATGGTGAACAAGTGGAATACGATGTGGGTTGCATTGTTACGCGAAATACCTCAGATAACTTGTCGCACATATTATGTGGAAAATAGAACATTCCTGATTTCCTCAAACAGTATCAGTTCCTATCATTTTTCAAAAGACTTATAAATACTAAAAGATTACATTCCATTGCTGCTACAGCCTGTTTTAGACTATGCACTATTGCATTGTGTAAAATAGAATATTTCAATTTCTGTTTTACATTAAACATTTCTTGTTATAACTTTGCAAAAAAGTTGCTAATAATTAATTTTAATAAACGTTTTGTATTTTGTGCTTTTGTTCTGTGAAAATCTTGCATTAAGGAAATGAGGCACGTTACAATTGAATATAAACAATTTGCATATTTTAGTTCCAGTTTCTAAATTAGTGGTGAATTCAAACCGTGAAATTAATCTATTCTACAATATCCTATGATTTATATGAATGATATATAAGGTTTTTGTTGTTTGTGTCATCTGAAACTAATGTTACAGAATATAATTATAAATTTGCACTACACTAAATTAATTGATACGTCAGCAGTAAATTCACATTCATAAACCACATTTAATATATTTAAATGTGCACAATTCATTATCATTAACAAATTTAATTAGGCAATGAATAACCACATTTATATACCTATAACTTAAATAAAATAATAACTGGCGCAATGGTTGTGATTAATGAGTATTATCAAATTGCTTTAAATTTTAAATAATCTAAGTATATTTTAAAACTATTCTATACGTAATATAAAAATATAAAACATTCAGACGGTGAAATAAAACATTTGGGAAGCTTAGCAAAGAAGAGAAAAGGAAAAAATATTTAATTCATTTCCCACGTTAATTTAATCACTTCATCTACAAACCAAATATATTCGTGAACTGCTTTCAAAAAGGAATCCGAGTCTAGGGTGATAATGTACAAAATTTAAATATGTGCGTGTCTCTTGGATCAAGTTGCCGTTGATTTCCTTCGAGACTCGAGCATTTGCGACGAAACGGTTCAGTGCTGACCTGCCGACGCCGACGACGACGACGACGACGCTGACTTGACTGACTGTCACAATCCACACAACACACTATAATTTTTTTAGGGCAGACTGTCAGCCAGTTTATACATTATGCACATATACACAACGATGGCTGTCTCATACAATATAACTTTTCATATGCGAGACCGGCCAGGGACATGCTCATTCATTATTATTTATGCCGTTTTTTTTATGCAAAACATGTATAATTCATCATAGCGTTTTCTGGCTAGCACATTTTTCTTCCAAATTTATGTGTCTCCTAGAATTTATAATAGTTACCACACTGAAACCACTACTCAAATTTGTCAAAGTTAATACACATTAAATGCATTGAAATATAACAATGGATCGAGTGATTTATTTCGCTAACTTACTACCTCTTTTGAATCAAACTTATAAAATAAGGAAATCGCCATTTTATTTTGTGTTTATCAATATATTTAACTGCAATTTACTTTTGAATTTGTTTTAAAAAATGATGGAATTAAAATTGCATTATGCATGAAGTAAAAATATTTGCAGAATTTGGTAATATTATTTTTTTTAATAAAATACAATCCTGTTTTCGATTTGAACTTTTAATTCTATTACCTTAACAATGTTCCGATTTGTACGACCGTCAAACATGTTCAAGATGCTTAACAGTTCGAGTTGGGTACCTGAGCATGATTCGCGATTAATTCTTAATGTCCCTAAATAGTTAAATTGGTAACCCAAACTCTTTTTATTTAAACTTTGGTGGTGAGATGACACTATTTATTCCGTTCTGATTTTATTTCATCAACAAACGTGTTCGAGATAATTACAAAATTAATTTTTAATGATGAAACAGAATTCTACACACTACTAGTAATCAAAACTTTCATCGACCAAAAATAGGACTTGTTTTTTATTTATTGCCTGGCAAGTATCAAAAATATTTGAGGTGTCTAATTTTGTATTATAAGAAATTTGTAAATAATGGTCACAATAGATAATTTGAGTTCAGTCATTGCTTATTAAATAATCCTCATCGCTTAAGATTTAGCTTTAATAGTCTAGTGCCATTTAAAGTAGTAAATTAAACATATGGAATCTCACATTTAAGAGGAGAAAATGGGACAAGCGATAAATCCTACACTTTTTCATAGCAGTTTTAACACACTATTTTTGGAAAGTTGCCAATTCACAACTGTACCTACACTTTATGCTACAATAAATTTTCAAACCTCACTGAATTAAAAAGTCGACTACAGCGCGTTATTCCATGACAGCATGGGTTTGTTTTATGATTAAAAACATTAAAGTTACTTTATTGTTTTCATTGAAATCAAAATAGGAACGAATGAATACATTTAGGTCAAGACACATCTTAAAAAAAGAACGCTAAAATATTATAGCGTCATCGAGAATGACAGTAAAACCTATACGACTACCAGCGCAAATGCATGGAAAATATTTTACTTTGATACACAGGTACCGCACATTGAAAACAAACATAATTTATTCTGTAAACAAGTCTAGTAAAGATGTTGTAAAGACTAGTGGTGCAACCATTACATGCTCTTAGTTAATTACATTTATTATATACGTCAACAGTTACAAATGCATGTACTGCAACTGCAACGACCGTACCTACTTATACGCTATGGTTAAAAAATAAAGAAAGAAAACAAAATATAAACACTCGGACTTGGCAAAAGAGAATGTCTAATAACATTAATATTAACACACACATACAAAAAGACTACAGAACATATTTTGTTATACATATGTTTTCCATTTACTCCTGCAGTTTATTTAAATTATTTTAATGGTAGGTCTTAACAACCGCGTAGCTAAATAAAGGTTTTTATGGTGGCTACTTAGTTTATTATATATGATGAAGTTTTCAAATGTATGTTTGAAAAGGACTTGTGGAAAAGAAAAACATATTATTCATACACACTTTATTAGAAAATATCACTATTAATTAATATAAACAAATTATCTATTATTCAGTGATTTCCGCGACACGTTTTACTGCCATAATAATGGAAACCAGATAGCGAGATGCAAATTACGAATGGTTTGAATATATTTATAAATAATACTAATTAATAATGGAAATATAATTCATTACTAATAACAAATTGAATTATTTATTATATATCCATTTATCAAAACTGTTATAAACATAAAGTGTTATTTAATGTTCTGATTCAATCTAAATAGCTTATTGATTTGCTAGGTAATTCAAACGTTAATATAGTTTAACAAATATTTAATAGTATTTTAGATGATTGTATAAAATATAATTCGTACTACTGACATCATATTGTGCCTGCATATCTGTTTGACTTCGGCAAGAAAAAAAACTTTATGATTGGCAAAATATATAAAATTTGGGTATATTTTGTTTAAGTTAGTTCGGGAACAGTTCTTGATTTATACATCATATAAATATGATCTAAATATACTACTGAAACCTCTTGAAAACAAAATATTTAAATAATTTGTCCATGGAGAGTATCACCCTAACATGTTCCTATATCTTATGGGACCGAAGCCATTTTAAACTTTCCACATTATGAAGTTTAAAAACTAAAGATAGACATAGTACCAGTGTCAGCCTATATACTTGTTTCGGGAAATTGAGTCAAGCTAAAAAAGAGAGTATTTTATAATATAATTATAGGAGGATTCTATATATTTTACAATTATTTATTAAATAAGTTAAAAATCAAAAATAAATATTCTTTCTCAAAGGGGGTAGCGGAATAAGCTATGTCAATCGGCCCTGGAAGGATTTCGGTTTGTGAGTGTCCTTATCCTGTTAATGAACTTATAAAACCATGATTTAAATAGTAATAAGCTCATTATTCACCCACCTTAGGGGTAAATAATCAGAAAATAGGTTTTTTAACATATGGTCAGAAATGTTTTTTTTTTGCTCGGTTAAGTAACCTGATCTTAACTTTAGGTACATTTCGACTAATGTAGGTACTAACCTTGGGGAATACGTGGGATTTTTTTCACGCATTTTTAAAGGGGGTAAGACCTTTAAAAATCGTTTTAAATGTAAGAAAATGGGTAAAAAAATCGATTTTTCAATATTGCAATGAATTTGTTATAGGGTTCTAGTAGCCACCCAGCGTTCGGCTAAATACTAATTGTAGTCCTGTTAATACCATTTAAATCGCGCCCGAAATCATGCGATTATCTCTATTAGTTTAGGCGACAAATAATTCTAAGTAAAACGTCGTCCACGTATTGCCCTAAACTTTCTTTATACGTAGTCAGTATATTTTGATTTGATATTATATAAACTAAAATATAAAATGTTTACATTTCAAGAAATTATTTTCATTCATTATGTAGAGGTAGATGATAATAATGACTTGTAATTCTTTATGACAATTAAAGTTATATTAATATTAATTTTATATGCATAATACGATATTATATTCAGTATGAACTAGAATTTTGTACAGTGCGGTCGTTATAATATATATGCGCTACTCTACATGGGTATTTTAGGTAAGTAAACTAATTGTGAAATGAATCTTGCAAAAAGCAATTATTTATTATTGATTTACTTTTGAAAAATTGACAATTTATATATGTACGTTTAAATAAAAATATGGGGGAGGGGAGAGAGTAAAAAAAAGTAGATGAGTGTGTATGTGAATGTAATTGGGTTGAGTTGAGGAATGTTACCGCGAAATACTCTCTCCTGGTTGACGGTTCACGAGTGCCTAAAATTGTAGGCCCCGCTCCCCCGTCGATGGCTCATACCATCAGGTGTGCGCCATTGCAATACAACCAAAGGCCCTTCGACTATAGTTATAATTTATGTAGTTGGGTATTATCTGTCTAGCATAAGATTTTCCATAAGTTTCCTTCGTTGGATCGTGCTCCAACGAAGTCGTGGTGTGTATGCTACTATAAGATATTCCGTGAGGTTCCCTTCGTTGGATCGTGCTCCAACGAAGTCCTGTTGTTTATGCCAATATAAGATTTTCCGTGAGGTTCCCTTCGTTAGATCGTGCTCCAACGAAGTCCTGTTGTTTATGCCAATATAAGATTTTCCGTGAGGTTCCCTTCGTTGGATCGTGCTCCAACGAAGTCCTGTTGTTTACGCCAATATAAGAATTTCCGTGAGGTTTCCTTCGTTGGATCGTGCTCCAACGAAGTCCCGGTGTGAATGTGTGTATGCTAATTTTAAGCGTCTTATTCCAAATTTATTTAATAATATAATTTTTATCACATTTTATGTACCGGTACAATGCATTAATAGTGATACAGTGAATAATAAATATTGTGCACAGAACATAAAGTATACCTACCGAAGATTCATCGGTAATTATAAATGAAATGACTACTACTAATCATATAGAATATATTTTAGATCTCCTCAAAACGTAGCTTTAAAATGTCTTTCTATCGTAATAATGTAAATCACAGCGCTTTTACGAATACCAGCATACGTGAGCTCTGACCAACATTTCCGAAAACTGTCACCTTAGTCCAGTTTACATCCCAACATTGCTGAATGGTTATAATAGGCTTTCTAATGATCATCCAGAACCTTGTTAGGCAGACGGCTTTTCCGCGGTCGGTAATCCGCTGTTGGTTCTAATAAGAACCGCAGTGTTGCTCGTATTGAGCATTATGCACCCCTGGGTAATGTTTGTTTCGGCAGGTATAAGTCCTTGCTTAATCAGGATGCATAACACGGGTGTACAGTGATTATGACTCATGAGTAAGTTATGGCGGCTACCTCATATACATGTTGGTAGGCGCTTTACATTTTACGTGAGACTGACATTCTAAAGCGAAACACTCCAGAAGGAAGGATGCTCCAAAGGCGCTCCCAGGATACTAATTTTCTTTCTATTTTTCAGGTCCCTGCCGACGTGGAGCCGACCTTGTCGTGGTGGCAGGGCTTACGCATTTAGGCTCAATATTTTCACTTCCAGATAATTTCCAAATATAAATAATTGTAGTATCTATCAGATAGTTTATCTGAGGATGAAAATATAGACCCCTAAATGCAAACTAACAGGCTCCACACATTTTTTATTGTTAATAATAATATATATTCACATCAATTTACAATTGTTTCACTTCTAAAAACATCGTCCATTTTCTTGTACATAGTCAGTATATTTTGATTTGATAGTATATAAATTAAAATATAAAATGTTTACATTTTAAGAAAATATTTTCATTCATTATGTAGAAGATGATAATAGTAACTTTATTGTTACCATTGTGTATAAACAAAATAAAGCTACTTCGTATAATAATGTCCAGTGCAATGAAATTTTGGTTACAAAACTAACAGAGATAATCGCATGGTTTCGGGCGCAATTTGAATAGTAGCTGGGCGGTTATAAAAACCCTATAAAATAATCATTTAAATATTGAAAAGTCTGTTTGTTACCCATTTTTTTAACATTTTAATCGATTTTGAAAGCCTTAACCTCTTTAAAAATGCGTGAAAAATTTTCCACGTATTCCCCAAGGATAATACATTAGTCGAAATATACCTAAGTTAAGATCAGGTTATTTAACCGGACAAAAAAATCACTTCTGATCATATGTTAAAAAAAACAATTTTCTGGTTCCAATTTAATTAAGCTGTTTTAACAATATTATGTCAAAAATTTATTTTCTAGTCTGCTAACTGCTTTTTTATGTGACCTTATAAAAAATATTAACTAGTTTCTTTCCTTGCTTCCTTTTGACAACATTAATGTCACAGATATTGAATTATGAGAAGCTTTTTAATGCTTGGGTTGAGTGAGGATTCGGGGTGTGTTTGGAAATAATAAATTTATGTAATCGTGAATAAAGAAGTAAGCAAGCAGAAAAAAAAAGAATATACGAAAGGCGTAATGAAAATAAATGAAGCTTGCGAAATGTCGGAGGATAGATTTAAATTTAATTAAGAAAGATTATAAGAAAGTGAAAACACTTTTAATGATATTTTGTGATGTTATGTGCATTATGCATGTTATTATACTCATTATTTATTTAAAAGTTATATTTTGCGTTCTTTCCATAAATGATGTATTTTTTTAGTGGAAGAAAATGGGGAATAGAACCACTATATTTTTTTCGAAATTAATTTTTAACGTTTAATATAATAAAACATGTTTTCTTAATGAAAATAAAAAATTTTAAATATACATTGTCAAATGAAACATTTGCCATTTTATAGTACCGAGAAGAAAACCTAATTTTAAATGTAATATTTCAATTGTTGACCCTTTGTTTTGTACAGAGGTATGAATAATCCTCCTAAGATTGTATGAACACCTTGTAGGTGTTTGCAGGGTGCGAAGGTCGTATATTCTGATCACGTGTTCGTTCATCAAGCTGCCGAGAGTGCCGCTGCGGAAGTGAACACAGCACACGCATCACCAGCTAGCCTAGCACAGCAGGAGCTGTGCAGGAACAGCATCAGCTGAAAACAGCAGTAGCACTAACACAGAACACACACAATGTAAAAATCCGATGTCGCATAATGTGAGTTCGCCAGTATTTTTCAGGCACGTCGGTGATAAATCTGCACTGCGTATATAAAACACATACACTCTAACACACACATGCACACACACACACACACACACGTGTAGACAATACACAAAAGCACCAGAAGTATACTAAAACACAGCCCTACACATACTACTAAAAATTGATACATAAAACATAAGTTGAATGTATCGGCCACTATATTTGTTTAGTAGGAATTTACTTATGTAAAATAACCACAGTGACAACTCGTATTTATTGAAAATACATGGAAAAAAGGCAATTCTATTATTTAGATTATTGTGACGCATTTATATCAAAAATCGGTACTATTGAAAATTAACTTATATTGTTTACAATATACATTATAAATAACAATTGATTTTACAGAATGATTTATTGCATTTTTACTCCTGAGATATAAGCTCTTGCACAAAATAAATCTTTAAACGTTTTTATGCATTTTTTCACTAATCGAAATTGCAGTGGTTAGAAGTAGAAACTTCTTGAGGTAAATAGACCACAACCATTTTAAAATCGCTACAGTAAATCTTAACAACAGATACCTTTTCAGCTGAGTCGCTCAGCTGAGAACTCAGCAGCTGTTCCATACGGAAGAAGTGTGTCCGTGGACAATTGAAAAGAAAGGTTTATTCGCTCAAACGTAACCGGGGAAAATATATTTCAAACTCAGGTATATTCAATTTACTGACGAAGTATATGCAGGGCGAAGTTAAACATAGATTACACTTATAGTATATTTATGTAACAAAGTATTTATCTGTGCGTAAAATAGACAAAAAAAGCAGCTGGATGAACAACACAGCTGGTGTGTTGTGCTATGTGGAAGAGACACATGTGGGTATTTGTGAAGGCAACAAGCGTGACATGACAAAGCAATTTATCACTGTTTCGCTTGTAGACAAAATGAGTAAAGTTTTTTTGTTGTTTGTGTCGATACTTTGCACACATACACTGCCTGATGTAATTTCACCGCTAGACCAAGAAATAGAAACAAATTGTAGCAATTTTCTGGAACACTGTAACAGAAATGAGTTTTGCGATGAAGCAATACCATACAATACGCACACACTATTCATTTCTAG
This sequence comes from Nebria ingens riversi, assembly GCA_018344505.1. Classification (NCBI taxonomy): domain Eukaryota; kingdom Metazoa; phylum Arthropoda; class Insecta; order Coleoptera; family Carabidae; genus Nebria; species Nebria ingens. The sequence continues at coordinate 127,301 of JADQWA010001201.1, forward strand.
TTTATATATTTCAAATAACTATTCAACATAATTTATTATTTCAAAATCGAAATTGTTATTTTTCTACTCGGCGTAGATTGCTTACAAAAAATGCTGTTGTAAAATCGTTATCGTTGTGATATCCAAATAGTCTCAAAAGTTATTACTATTCACAATAGTATACCGTAGTTACAAAGTACGGATATGATATTACTAATTATGTTAGTGACCTTTCTGAACTTACTCTAATTGGCATTGTTGCACGTACAAAACCTACCAGCAGTGTACATGTGGAATTTACTTAAGCTCGAATAAACTTATCACTGTTCTGGGAAATAGTATCCTGAATAAATTCATTATATAACTATTTGCTCGAAAGTTTTAATTATCATTATAATGAAGTTATATCCTAAACAAAACAAAAGTATATTACCAGGTTTTAGCTGCAAACGCTGTATACATATGGAACTTCATATAATTGTTTAAATTTATGATTTATTATATCAAAGAATATAACAAACAAAAAACACAAAATCTATTTATTTATACGCCATATAAACGTAATTTTAACTATAGTTTTATAATGTTAGATGAACAATGATTACTGAAAATAAATTGATGCAGATAATATTCCATCCAGAGGTGGTAATAATCATAGTTTAATAAACTAACTAAAGCGAGAGAGTACAATCCAGCAAATTGTGGTAACTCTGATTTAATTTTCGAACAGATTATAAATTTGGATACTATCCAAATCCTAACTTTATATAGCTACATATTTATTTATCTCGTTGTGGTAGTTGAGTTTAATAATTTACATAATGTAGATAGTTTTCTGCATAAACTTGACTCATAAAGATCAAAGCCTGTCACCTGTTCTACTTATGTATATGGTAACAACATCGTAGTGTGGTGCACCGGTGCATTAAGAAGCTGACAGAACTGTTGAATTTACGATTCGCACGGCGTTCGTTGGGGCCAGAGTAGATCCAAGAACCACCGGATTATTCTTCTTTCTCTAAGTGCATTAAACTAGTTTGTTCCCCTTGGCAACCAGGATATTTGAATACGAATGTGTACCTATGTATATGTATGTGTGTTTGCATTGCACGTAGCAGAACCAAAATTCTAACCAAACTAGGGCCAGTCTCTTTACATCATGCATCTTTGCTATTATGATAAACTTACACATATAGAGTATGGGTATCGTAATTTTTTTAATAAAAAAACAGCATTATAAAACACGTGATTAAATGTTTATACTACTTTGTATAGTTCGTATTAGAATTTCTAGGAACCTTGCAATACATTTTATAATATGAAATTATCCGTACCTATAATAAATTATATAATATGAAACTATCTGTATAATAAATAATATTATATGAGAATTATAATATATGGACAATAATTTACTTTCCTCCATGTACTCGTATATGTAGATCAGTGGTCCTCAAAGAGGGCACCACTAAGGACGAACATTGACTGTATTTATTATTACTTATAGCAAAAGCAGATGTATTTTCTGATATTATTCATTACATTTTTTGCGACTGTAATTGTTTAGTAAAGACAATTAAATAAATATAAATCATGAATTATAAATTCTGCCTCGATGTCATCATATCTGGCTAAAAGTACTATGTATGCATAGGTATGTTTGCATGTGGATTTATATGTATATTTGTACTTTAACGAAGACTGTTCTCCAATATGGCGGCCACAACTCCACCGCCATTGTTTCTTTTGTTATCTTTATTTCATGTTGTTATCATAATGCGTGGACGAATAACAAATGACACTGGGTACGGCATTTTTGCTAGTTTCTCTCTTTCTCATTGTGTTCCACGTTATTACGTTTCGCATTTATTCCGAATTCAATTTCGTACTTGTGCTATTCTTCTGTTGCGGTTTTCTTTTGTTTTCTTTTTTATTTGTTTACCGGTTGTTTCATTTTGGCGCGGGCGCAATCAATTGTTTCTTAGATAAATGAAAGTATACGGGTTTGTTCTTTACTGCTGAAATATTAAAACGGTTTCATGATGTACGATATCGTCATTATATACTGTATCTCTTGACTTTTTCAGAAACGTATTGCATAGCTGTAGCGAAGTAATTTTTTTCGGAATTGGAATTATTACACTTATTTACCTAGTTATTTAATGTACATTAATCAAGTTGGGGATTTTTAGGGCGTGGAATACATGTCCAATAAATACACAAAGATTGAAAAGCTTTTTGTGTGTTTTGTTTTGTGAATAAATTTTATTAAGGATTTTCTTTCTCCTTGGCATAAATCCGAGATTGTTTATAATTTATTTTAATGTTGATATCGTAGGTAATGTTGTTTTGATTGTCTGATGTTTTTGGTACTATTATTAAATATGGTTCAAACTCTGGGGATGTTTTCTTGTTAATTTCCCAACCAAATGATAGATTTGAATTATTTAGCCACCTACAACCCCAATTGTAGACACTGTAGTACATTTGATAATCTCTCGTTTGACTTGATTCAGAAATGTTTCATTTATAAAAATTATAAATATGAAATGAAGGCAACGCCGTCTGCAGCGATGCTTGTTTGATTCAATGCGCGGAGCACATAATTGAATTTCATAATTTAAGTATCTCGTCCAGTATAACTCTTCAGCATTATTTCGAATCTGTGGAAATAACAGAAACTCGAGGCGGCCGCTGAAATTTCAGTGTGCTAAAAATAAA
>JADQWA010001202.1:0-22011 GCA_018344505.1 Nebria ingens riversi
TACTACGTACGGCGAGCTAAAAAGGCTATTTTTATAGTGTTTTGAGTTTAATTGTATTAAAATGTACATCCCGAAAAATAATCGTAAGTTCGTAAATGATTTAAGCAAACGAACGCTGAAATGATTTCTGTGCGAAGTATTTCAAAATGAACAACCGGGCATATCAACACGCGAACGCCTGATTACAGTTGAATGTGCAGTGTCACTGCAAGTGCATCTTGAGAACTCGCGAACCGTGCAATCAATTACTGGTTTTTGTACGGGCCCGCGGTATGTAATTGGAAGCAAAGCATCTGAACTTCGATTAATGGTATCTCTTTTTTTTGTTCACTCTCCTCTATGCCTGCTATATTCTCTTTTTTTAATTATTTATTATTCTCTTACGAACGCAGCAGCACACAGGATGCAAAGAACTTCTTTATTAATATACTGACCTTTATACTATACACATATATAGAGTTATCTAGAATCTGCGTTGATTAAAAAAATTGTAATATCGTTTTCACTTTATCATATTCAAAGTTCTGAAAGTTCACATTAGCGAAGCTTCATACATATGTATATAGATATAGAAATAAGTTTAATGCGTTTTCGTATTTGGTAACAATTTAATTAAATTTCTAAATATTCTTAACCGTATAGAATATTTTCTATTGTATTTTGTCCAAGAAAATAAATTGGATAAGTCATCATCAATTTACCACATAATTTCATTACAAATTTGTTGAATATGTTTACCATCAAACAACCCCTTTGGGGCAGTGGCGCGCCCTAGTCTCCATGCGGATAACTCTCAACCGAAAGTGTATTACATTATTTATATAATATGAACGCTTGGGACGCGATGCGTTACTGATTAAAACATGCGTTTCTCACGAGGCTGTTCGCATCTCTCCAGTGCAGCGCCGGCAATGTCGCAAAGAAATAAACATTTGTGGCCTGCAACATGACCGCGACCGGAAATCATAAAGTCATTAAACACGGCAACGTGTACATGGATCACCGACTGTTCGCCAAACTGTCTTTCTACTGTCTATTTACACGAGTTGGCTATTGTTAAACCAACAATGACATCATTGTTTCATGATAAAATTAGTTTAAGTGTTTGTACTTTATTTTCTGAACAAATTTGTGTGTGATGCCAAACTATTTGTTTTGAAGTCTACACACAGATTCCTTCAAGTGGACATTATACTGTTTGTTTTAAATATTTTCTAAATTCTTTTAATATTATTGTAAACAGTATGTCAAAAGCAGACATTTTATCAGTAAAATTCAGGTCTTCAACCAACAATCCAATGAAAAGTAAACATATTTGGACAAATCCGGATATGGTACAACAGCAAATGTAAAATTATCGATTAAAGGATTTGTACCCTTAAATAAAATAAAGTGATTACGAAAATACACCACCACGGGTACCACCCTCTTGCATCAGCATTCCTGTACCATCACTGCAACCCTCAACAGTCACCCTCAAACAGCACGGCAGCAGGCGGGGAATATATCGCGGCCTACGCTACGACGGAAATTTAACGATAACGAATTATTACACTTCCTCACTCTAATCTTAATCGTGTATAGTAGTAGTACACGAGTTGTCACCTCGAGCATCGCGCGCCAACATGATGCACTACTCAATCTCGACGCGAATGGTTATTGTTGTTTTGTGACATTGCAGAGTTTGCTAGAGGGTTCACCAGCAGCTTGAACATTGTGATGGATGTCTTACGCAGTGGTGAACTGGGGATTGTTACTATTTCGCAAAGCATATGAACAATATGCATTTCCATTAATATTTTTGCTAGTTTTCTATTCCGTTTTATAAAAAAAATTATCTGAATTGAGTACGTCATACATTCATAATATTGTTTTAAGAAAATATCTTTCTATACTTAACATATCATCACATACTTAAGTATGTAAATATAATGTTTATTGTTATAGTCTCATGTGTGTGGACTTGTCCTTCAGACTGTTTTATACGCAATGTTGATATTATATCTTTATGGTTTATTTGCGCTTGATTATTACTCGCTGTGTGTGATCTCATATCGACCAATATTTAGATGGCAAAATGTATACACTTGTCCAAAATGAACAGAAAGTAAATTGGAACATTGCAGCAAAATATTATAAATGAAGTAATATCAAAATAAGTATCATTGGATGAGGGAAATTATTTATTAACACAAATGTATATTTCCCTTTTCCTTTCCACCACCACCTCTTTCCTTTTGCGGATAATCCGAATTTCAACAATAATAGAATAACTAAGATTGTCTCATATGGTCACGACAAATCTGCAATTGCAAGAACACAATTTCTCCGCAGAAACAGCTACTGGAACCGAAGCGTTTGCCAGATATATCCGGGGATACAATAATTGAAAATGGTGTTGTACGCACATGAGAAATACACGTACTAGAGGAAATTCAATACCGCGTGTTATTTCCAAGTTATTGGCAGTCGAAACGGATTGAATCCCAGCTGCGGCTAACTTCAACCTTGTTGTGTATGTTTAGTACGCAGGACACAATCGCACCAGCGCGGTGCGGCGCGGGTGGCAGTGTACGCGAATATATCAATCACCATCCCCATACTATTAGATCATCTCGCTTCGTCTCCTGTGGTCGTCTCTTTCATTCGGAATTCGTTTAGCACGGACCATTTTACGAAGAAGATTCATTCAATTTTAGGAAAACGTTATACTACAGACACAGTAATCAGGGGAATTCCCTTCTCATGTGTACTACTCGTGCAATGAAATTGTGAATGAGATAGGTTGTGCGACCAAACTCTGCAGAGGGTTGTTTTTATTATGATTTATGGAAATTTTAAAGTGTTTACGTAGTCTACTGAATTGGATTATATGATTTCGCCCAATGGACTTGGTTTGCTTCTAAGGGTAGAATACGGATCAGTTACTGGATCTTTGATTTATTTATATGCAGAAAATGTCTATTAGTTTTAATCTTTAATTAAGCTTTCTTGTCTTATTAAATTTTTAATCCAATGTCGTAATTTAGAAATTCAGTAATCATGATTAGTAGAATATAACTTTATAATATATTCATAAATAATTTTTGTAAGGAAGGTCCATTTTAAAAGACTTAGAATAATGTTTTTGCTTCCAAAAAAGACCATGTCCAGAACCTACTATAACTTTGGTTACTAACAGATTACCGTACCCTATACAACATAACACCTGCCGTTCCATGCAACACAACCCCAGTGTATAGGAGCACTTCGACCGATGATGATTTATATAAAGCAATGATTATTTTCTTTCAACGCTTCGAGATGAATCTGAGGGGACAAACCGGAAAAGAAGAAGGCGCTATAGTGCGGAACGGAAGTTTCCCAAACTTTATCCAAACTGTAATTACTTATTTACTTTCCACTAAACACGAACGTCAAACATTTCCTACCATCATCAGAACTTTATATAAAAAATGTTTTAATTTATAAAATATTTACACAACAGTATTTCTGGAATAGTTATACAAATAATGAATGAAATATATTTTTTTAAAAGTGCAATAAAAAAGCACAATGTTTAATGAAATTATTTATGGACAAATGAACATTTTAGTGGTCACTGTGATTTATTCACATCACATTTAGAACGCGTTGATTATAAAGAAACACGGAACGCACCACGATCGCTAGATCTGATGAATCAGCAGATCCAACAGACAAGTATCCAATGGAGGACGCAGGAGAGCATCTCATATCTATTCTTTGGTTCCGACTACATCAAATCAGTCTGGTCGACAGCTTTGTCTGTGCGAAACATACGCGATGCGGGATCTTTTCAAAACAACATGCATATTAGTATATACGATATTGCTCGCGTCAATTCACAAGATATCTTTTGTGTGACCCCTCTCCGATGCTTCAAAATGCATTTCGCTACATCAAAATTCTACTAGGTTGACTTTCACTCTTTTAAATTTTGAATACACATATACAAATATTCAACAAAGATGATAAATTCGCTTTGGTATTTTATAAAAAATATTAACAATTGATAATCTATTGGGATGCCGATCTCAGGCTACACCATCTTTAAAATACCCCTTCTTAATTTTCCCTTTACCCTTGTAGTTAGTGCTTGAGGCTCAGTACTTTCTGTACACTCCGATAAGTTCTTATCACCGATCAGCTCTCTATCAATCAATCTTAGTGTCAGATTTTGCCGTTCTTCGTCCAGCGGCCGTTACCAATGTTTGTCATGATGTCGGATTAAGGATTTTGTGACTGCACGTTGCCGGACTTGCTTTTCTGTTTGTGGGTGGCTTAAACAAACCACCCTAAACTAGAGGGTGACTAAAGGTGCAGAGGCGAGAGGGGATAACCGGTAAACCAATCAATCAGTACAATCAATCATGTAATTAACAACAATGAAATATTCCAGTGTTTATTCAGCTGGCTCCAATAACATGCAACACAATAGGTTCTGGGCTACAAGCTATAATAAAAACATTGCGCAGTTCACATTGGGTTGATTATAGTAACATAGTTCATAGCTATTCTAGAGAGAAAGAGAGAGAGAGAGTTGATTTGTATGTAGCCAATAAAATATTAAACGACAGTGTCTAGTAACAAGGCTTTGAAATCTTTTTTATCCAAACACCCTTGAGATTTCTGTTCAAATAAAAAAGTAAAATATTTAAAAGCACTCGATATCTTTTTAAAACGTAAATTATATACACTATGCACACATTTTTGCAAATCCTGATTTAGGTAAATCGACGCAAAAGCACCTATGAAATATGATTGATCACGTATATAAATATACTTGTAAGTACTCTGAAAGTGAAATCCCACTCAAGTGAGATGCGAAGGGAGGAAACAAGTCGCTGATTCAATATTGTATACTTCATAGTAACGGTTTCAAATGTGCTATAAGGGTATAAACTATATCAAAATTTACCTACCCTATATCTGCATACATATGGAAAAACAGTTGACTTAAGTAAAGAAAATTTATAGGAAAAATATTATAATGATATATTATGATTTATAGTTTATTGAAGGGCGTTTTGAAATTATAATTTTCTTATATGTGTATGAAATTGATGGTTTAGGAATAAATTGACAATTTATGGGAAATAAATGCGAAACTGTTGAATATTAAGTCACTTTTCGTACTAGTAAATACATTTCCTAAAGCGAATTTAATACATAGGTGCAAGTAAATTTTAAAAGAGAATTCGAATAGTTTCAAAAATAAGCAAGTTACACAATGTTTGTAAAAAGCGCCTTTGAATATCGAAAAGCAAATCACTCATGACGTTGTAAACGTTGATAAATTATCAAAACTTAACCACTGAAATTCAATCAATGAAGGGTGTTAGTCCAATAAAGTTCTTATCCGTAGGGCACAAATATTCCGACATGGAAATGCGATCAACGCTACGTGAATTATCCACTCACCCTAGACAGATTTAGAAGCTTTTTAATAGTGTAGTATGCACATTCACTGCTATCAAACTTAAAGTATCAAAAGTCATAGCTTCGCGCCCTTACATATATGCATCATCATATATGTTCCCTGGAGAAACCATAAAAATTCTTTTAAGTTTTTATATATTTTGACATAAACTTTGTTTTATTGTATTGAAGTCATATTACGTTATTTGAGATTTCGGTTATATTTAAAACCATATTTAAAATTGAAACGCAACCTGTATTCGCCATTTTCATCTTGCTTTCTTATACGAAGTAATAAGTAAGTATTATAATCATAAAACATTTCAATCTCGTGATTTTAACGGAAATACATTTTTTGAGCTTCCCCAAATCGAGCCTGACTATTTTTGGAATTAGAGAGAGAGAGAGAGAGTGTGTGTGTGTGTGTCGGTGTGTGCGAGTGTGTCGGTGTGTGCGTGTGTGTCGGTGTGTGCGTGTGTGTCGGGGAGTGTGTGTGTCGGTGTGTGTGTGTCGGGGAGTGTGTGTGTCGGGGAGTGTGTGTGTGTCGGTGTGTGTCGGTGTGTGTGTCGGTGTGTGTGTGTGTGTGTGTGTGTGTGTGTGTGTGTGTCGGTGTGTGTGTGTGTGTGTGTGGGTGTGTCGATGTGTGTGGGTGTGTCGGTGTGTGTGTGTGTGTGTCGGTGTGTGTGTGTGTGTCGGTGTGTGTGTGTGTGTGTGTGTGTGTGTTGGTGTGTGTCTGTGTGTGTGTGTGTGTGTGTGTCGATGTGTGTGTGTGTGTGTGAGAGTGTGTCGGTGTGTATGTGTGTGTTTGTGTATGTGTCGGTGTGTGTGTGTGTCGGTGTGTATGTGTGTGTTTGTGTATGTGTCGGTGCGTGTGTGTGTGTGTGTGCCGGCGTGTGTGTGTGTTGGTGTGTGTGTTTGTCGGTGTAAGTGTCGGTGTGTGTGTCGGTGTATGTGTTTGTGTGTATGTGTGTGCGTGTGCGTGTGTGTGCGTGTGGGTGTGTGTGTGTGCGGGTGTGTGTGTGTGTGAGAGAGAGAGAGAGAGAGAAAGCACTAAAGTCACTACTGTTTGATGGTAAAATTATGAAACTATAACTAAAGATTTTTATATGTCGGGCAAGAAATCCTTTTAATTTTTATAATAATAATTAAACCGGAAGTGTATGTTTATTCTAGTCATTTTTCCGGACTTTGCAATATCACCGAAGCAACTGCACTTACAGTAAAAACGATAAACTCATAATGAAAGATATTAATATTTCGCACAACTTTTATTTGAAATGTTTCTTTAAAAAGTGTACCAGTTACAAGAAAATTGCTATTAAAATTCTATTATAGCATAATGAATAATTATATTTTCTAAAATTCGTTAAAATATATAATTTAATATCCTTATCTAAACAAAATATACCTACTACGTATAAATAAGTCCAGTGCAAGACACTGCACATGTTTTGTTTTGTTGAACATAAGATGTTGAACTTATAAACCAAACATCGTTACAATGTGTCTTCCAACACATGAATTTTATGCAGCGATAAAAAAATATATATTTTCCACTTTCCCGGCTGATATAAAAAAAGTGTAACGATTCCATATTTTGTAGCTAAGATATACATAGTTATGCGTACAATCAACTTGTATTTTTATAGCAGAAACGTTGAAAATATTAAAATAACAAAAACTTTCAGCATTTCATATTTTATATTTTGACGTAAAATTATTTTATGAATAACAAAATGTTTACGTGGTGCACTATAATGTTTCAATAATTACTAGATAGTTCCACATAAAAGTTATTTCAATCATTTAATAAGATATTACTTCTGTTAATGTTGTTATTTGAGAAGTGAAACGAATCGTTGTTTTGACTACTATAACTAGTTTTCTGACTTCAGCCAACCCTCAAACCAAAATCCTATAAAACTACCACCAATCATGAAACCCATGAGCTGTAACATCATAATATACTATAGAATAAGTTGTGAAAAAATGCCACTGTACGCGGAAGTCGAAAAAATATCAGTGACATCTTAGACTTGGGTTTGTATTTAGCGAAGCGAAAGATATGACCCATCAGCGACTGCGTATCAATCATATAGGGTTATGGGGATCGGTGCCTTGGCTATGCAAGTGGGAGGGTTGGTTCTTATAATAGTCGGGGGTGGGCACAGGACACCCTCACACACTTTCTTTATTCTTCGCGATAGAAGGCACTTAATGATGCTGACTGCCCGTTAACCTCAGTGTGTGACTCAGAGTATGTAACTACGTCTGACTTAAGGGTGCCCAGGACCCTCCACATCTTTCGGCTTCTTCGTGAATGATGATAGCCATTTAGAGACACAACTATAAAAATGCGGTTATGTTCTAGTCTGTGTTACATTTATTGAACGCTTTAGAAGACTGACGATTTATTTTCTACATTTCAAACAACTATACTCTAAGTTGCTTCAAATTATTTAGACAAAATACAATATTTAAATTTGATTGCTTTACTTAAAGAAAATCAATAACAACAACAATAATATTTTATTATAACAGTGTAGCTAACAAAAATAATACGTATTATTTTTGGAAATAAACACATTAAAGTATTATTATTGTAATCCGGATTGGAAGCATCCAATTATTTCTGTAAGCCGTTTTTACAACAATGCGAACTATACAGCCATAAAACATGTTCAGTATCAGTTTAATATCCATTATTATCGCGCAAACAGCAATAAATAGCGTATACATTTAATAGGACAATGCCGAGAGACAATTGCTACTTTTACGATAATTGCGATTGATTTCGAGGGTACGTGAAGAACAGCGAATCGGGCATATGAGGAGAAGAGTGACGTGTAGAAGGGGGAGGGAGGTGTCGGTTAATTACAATTATTGAAGCGTCACCCTCTAGGCTGTATGTTCAAATTGAGATATAAATCATAGGCTGGCAACCACCATTTTCCAAATTCCACAAGAAATTAAAATTTTCCCCGAAAATTAAAATGTACACCGCAGCTTGGATCACCTCAGATATGTCCCTATAATGGCAAATTCCCATTTAACGGGCATTAATTATGCGAATGAAGAATGCAACGGCTCTTTAAAATAATCTCCCAGGGTTGCGTTGCCTTTGTCTCTAGAAGTCACTATATAATTTTATTATCTCAGTGAGGCTTTTTCATTTTCACTTGCTCACTTTTTGTCAATGTCCTTGTGGGGGACAAACCACTTTTTTTTTTAGAATTTTTTGTCATTAATATTTTTAACGATCAGGCAGCACATTTCATGCAAAATAATCCAGTTAGTAAATTAGTAAACGAAAACAAGCATTGGTTTCGCCAATATCTGCATGTCTGTTTAGCCTTAAGTTTGGCATGTTACTAGTAACATCAAATGAATGTTTAGGCAATTATTAAATAATTTTAATGGCGTCAGGTTTTCATTTTTGACAAATATCAAGATCCAAAAAATATTGCAATTTATTATAAATGTTTCTGGTATTTAAAAAAATTGTCTCAAGTCAATATTTTAGGTCGTTGCCATCATAGTAGCCAAACAACTCCGAAAATAAAGGGCTTAGTTGATTTGAAATACGGAACGTATGAATTGTGTACCCACAGACTATGTATACCAAATTTGGTGCCAATCCGTTTAGTATTTTTTGAGAGGAAGATGCGACAAATTTCGGTCTTACGAGCGAGCGAACGACGACAAAATCAACCAAGTACCTATCTTCTGAAATTATTTAACCCAAAAAAGATATCGATCTTGAATATTGACTAGTTTTTTTACCAGTTAAATTTTAATAATTTTTTGGTCATAAAATGGACATCTGATGCAATTAAAAAGTATTTAATAATTGCATTGCTAAACTACGGTGAATGAAATGGAGCAAATTCTTTTTAATCAACAGTATATATATATATATATATATATATATATATATATATATATATATGTATATGTATATGTATATATATATATATATATATATATATATATATATATATATATATATATATATATGTTTTATTTATACAGAAATTCACCTTGCAAAAGTTATAAGAATAAATAAGTCATCTGTTGACTTTCAGTTTTAATAATTTTAAGATGAGCAGCTGCCCCGATTAATCTACAAGGGAACTCATGAACGCGTTGTTTCTTTTGGTCATAAAATGCATAATAAAACAGAAGCATAGAATATAGTCATTAAAAATATAATAATAATTAAAGACTCATTTAATTAGATGCATATGTAATACCATAAAAACTTTATGTATCCCTGGTTATCTCTTTACTAATATAACAAGCAGTTCGTAATTTAAAATAACACTAAATTTATTTTCAATAGAGTGAGGTTTTACACTTTTGTTTTTATATGCTAAAGTCAACGTATAATTTCATGCCGATGTTTATTACGTACATTTGCATATCTATTCATCTCATAAATAAATTTATCGATTGCAATCTATCTACTAAAACACCGATTTTCCGAGTAATTAAATATTAACATATTTCGATTAGTAGAAATAGAAAATTCCGTTTTGTCTACAAAGCTTCAAATTAAAGAGAAAATCAACTTTAATAAATATTTTCAAACATACGATTTTAAATAAGGTTCGACGAAAATTATTATTTTGTTTATAATCAACATTTTCAGTTTGAGCAATTATGTGACTAACAAACCACATTTTTATATCATTTTCGTAGAATTTCTAATTGATTCCAATATAAATTGCCTTAATTGTGTTAACAAGACAACATAAAAAATACAAACTTACTTTTTTGATGAGCCTAGGATTGATCCATGTTTTAACATCATTGTCGAGATATTTCGATGTAGTTTTCGTGGAAGATGCCGTCTGTGACTCATACTGTTTTTTCTGTGCTTGCAGCTGATCTGTGTTGCAGCCACCCACAACAACTCTGTAAAAAATGATTATCAAAATTAAAGAACGCCGGCTGCAAACTTACATTCTTTAATATCGGGGTTTTTAACATTCATTCATCATATAGACTTTGCAGGGGTTCATATTATCAATTATAACTGATTTTTTTTTTGTTAACTATTATTTGTAGACTAAAATGTAATATTTAAGTGTTTACTAATATATATTTTAAAAAAAATGATTTTTCTTTCTACATCATTTGTCGTGACGTTAGGTTTGTTGCAATAAATAATTTATCATGTAAATCTATGGCTTGACAGCTATAAAAAATGCATTCAACAAAAATGTATCCCCTCGAACGATGTCGCTTGCATTTGGCAAGACGGTTGTTATAATTTTTCAGTCAGTGTGCGAATACCTTTAGATGTATATAACTTTTTTATTTGTCTTCATCTATTTTTAAACGGCGAATTGGCAGAGCCAGACAGTTCAACGAAATCTCGATTGAAATTCCGTTTTTGCTATTGACAGCTACGTGACACGATGTGACAGCACCAAATGTTTTTTATGACCGTGTCCACTGCAGCCTGACATGTATACGCATACACTCTCTCTCACTCTCTCTCTCTCTGTTCGCGAGAGGATAAAGGGAGACCGAAATAAAACAACGCACCCGAAATTCTTCGCTTTATTTCATCTAGATAACTCGGATTACATTGTGATGCCTATTTCTACGAACTGGTCGATTTAAATTCAAAGCAATAATTCAAATGGAACATATTTAGTTTAATTAAAATTATTCTTTTTCTTTTTAACAACACACTATATCGTAAGAAATAGTTGCAGTGTAAATTCGAAATTGTATATACTACACTGTAAAAAATATACTTTGATATATAGGCCAAAAACATAATGCGAATTGAGTACAATGTAAAGCTTGGTTTCCATTTTCTAATTAAATAATGTTGATAGAAAGATTTAATAACAATCACACCGTTATAATTAGGAAACGTTACCGAATATTAATTACCCGAACTTCTAATTACACTGTCAACTAATTAGCTCGACATCAATTGAAAAGAAAAGCTCTACTTAATGAAAATTGAATTTATGATGAGCTGAATACGTATTTATATTCATTTCCTTTCAGTCGCGGTTATTATTCATCTGAAACTGACATGTATGTGTACAGAAAATATGCTGGTTCAATTCTATGTGCCATTCTTGTTGAGTAATAACTTATGCCATTTATAATTGATTATTCCTTTTGAGCTTCTTACATTCATTTCTTTTACACTCTCAATGATTGCATGATAAATTGAGATTGAGTTTCGAAATTAATATTGTACTCTTAAAAGGCAAAATAAATGGTTTTTTTACCAAATTCTAATTTGATCTTTGCCGTTTTCAGTATACCTACCTCAGAAATGATATATATTGCGTAATAAATAACAGTTATCATTTTAAATTGAAAACAAACAAAATTAACTCGTTGAAAAATGAAATGTCGAATCATATAATAGATGGTTGTATTTACAAGCGTTATTAAATTAAAATTGCGGGGTTCTTATATAGAAAGCCAAGCCACCCAAATCGAAATAATATACAGTGGCGGCTCACCAATTTAAATGCATTACCATTCCATTTTTTCTTTCAAAAGTATTATAAGTATTTTAATTATAAATAATTTACTTTTATTTACATGAAAATAATAATTAGTTTTTGGTAAATATATTTGTTACTTTCTTATACGAATGCATATACCTAAGGAAGTATTGTAATCATGAATAAAAAATCGAGATTTTAATGGACACACATCTTTTGACCTTCCCTGGGTCGAGTCTGACTATTTTCGGAATTCCGTCTGTGTGTGTGTGTAATAAAACTTTAAACTTAAAATAGGTATATGGCTCGGAAGAAAACCTACTTTTGAAAAGAATATTCAAACCGGGATTGCATGTTTACTCTAGTCATTTTTTAGATATTCTGCAATATCTCCAAAACGGCTGCACTTACAGAAAGTATACTAGTATTTAAAATGGAAGATAGTAATATTATGTACAATTTTTTTCTAAAAAAAATATTCAGAAAGTTTACCGATTACAAGAAAATTACTATTTAAATTTATAAATGTATGGGAAGTTATCCTTATGGTTAGTAAAATATTAAAAATATTACATATACATATTTTGTTGCTGCAGTGTAATGCATTGGACTTACTTATACGTATAAGGCATATATTAATAACCTGTCTATCTAAACTATATATGCCTAATACGTATAAGAAAGGCCAGTGCAATACACTTTTTAAATTGAAACCCGATAAATTAGGGATAGGATAAGCAGAAAGAGTGAACAATTTTTATATATATATATATATATATATATATATATATATATATATATATATATATATATATATATATATATATATATATATATATATATATATATATATATTAGCTCTTCCTAGAATTATATGTGCTCGCCACCACTGGCTATAGGTATATAATAGATGGTATAAAAGAGTGTAGGAATGTGGCTAGGGACGATATAGCAAAGCGCCTCCGGTTTTAGGAGTTGCGAAACCAATTGATTTGTTGTTCCTTTGTTTTCTGAAGCCAACTGGCGCGTCGCGACATTGGCGAAAAAAAACACGCACTAATGGACAAGAGAACGAACTATACGATGCCATGACTAACCCATCTTTCCCTTCCTATGTACAGAACAGAACTTCTGTTCTACGCTCTATACGGTTTTGTTGTCCAAAAACGACAAAAAAGATGAACGAGGAGAAGAAAAACGGTAAATGAACGGTTTGGCAACGGAAATGATAATGTGCGTTTTATTGAATTACGGCATTCTGGAAAACGGCGAATTAGTCAGCGCCATACTGTGAGAAATAACACGAGATTTCATAGAAAACGTATGTAAAAAACAATGTTGTTTTTATAAAATATGTGTTTCGTCTACCATTTGTGAGATTTTAACTTTTTCCTATAAAAACATTGACAGATTCATTTTGAAGTCACCAATTTTTAAATTTGTTCTTTGGAACTGTCTCATTTAGGTATAAGAAATATTATTACCAAATAGATAAATAGTGAAATTGAATTGTTTTATGTTCGTTCTTCGTTAGAAATAAAATATAATAATATAAAAGAATTTTTGTAAACACATATAAATTCTTACCGACCCTTTTCTATAACGAGTTATAAATTTAAGAAAGTTTATTTATAGTAATCTGATCTTAAGTCAATAAAGTCTTAAGCTAAACCAGTAATCATTGATCATTTGATAACATCGTAACCTTTACGATTTGCGAATATATATATCAACGAAATTTATAGGGAATGCCTGCCTTGGACAAGCAGAAAAAGTAATAAACACTTTATATGCCGATGGTGGCGACATGAAGTGGTTATTATTTGATTTATCAAGGCATAAAACCGAATAATATTTTGTTTAGATTTTGAAAAAGAAATTAGATAGCTACCTTTGAATCAAATATTAGAAATATCTTTATAAAAACTAAATCAAATTTAAAAAGGTTATGGTATACAAGTGGTAAAAAACTAATTTGTTATTAAAACTTTCGTTAAATTAGCGGAAATAATTGGCTGGTTAACTTCGTAGCTCAGCACACACCTAGATCGTAAATAATTCATTTTATATCCAAGCATAAAATTGTTTACCTGGCGAAAACATTATTTACGCAGAATTTTTTAGACAGCCCGGCATTGCATCTACATATATACGAGTATATATATATATATATATATATATATATATATATATATATATATATATATATATATATAATATATATATATATATATATATATATATATATATATATATATATATAAATATATATATATATATATATATATATATATATATATATATATATATAAATAAATATAATGAAGTCTGTCTATAAAGTTTTTTAACAGCCCATTATACCTTCATCACTGCACTCGACATAAATAGCTACTAAATCAATCAATATAATTGATATTCCTGTGAGTTATAGTCCATATATTGGTAAGCATCAAATGATATTCAATGATTTTTTTGACATTTATAATATACAGACAACTAGAATTTTAATTGAAACTCTTTCAAAATATCTACTGATTTCTATGTGTTGTAAATATCAGGAGTAACATTTATGAATAAGCTAATCGGTGTTGAAAATAAAGGTATTTTTTCTATAAATAACTTCGAGTCACGTCTTACAAAACGAAGCATTTTTTCAATCAACAGAATAAATATAAAATGGTAACAGGTAATTTTATTGAAGTATTGGTATTGACGTCTAAAGTATTGAAAGTTAACGTATTTCTTTCGGAACCGAATGTATTGGAAACTACTGTATTGAAAGTAAAAGCATCAAAAGCAAAAGTATGGAAATCAAATATTGAAGATCAATGTAACAAAACATGTTAAATATATAAAAATTATTTACTTTCTAATTAAACTTTAATCATAAAAACATAACTATAAGAGTAAGCAAATTTTGTTTGAGGTTCTGTATGTTTGGGAAGAAATCAAATAAGAAATAAAAACATAAATAGTGATAAACAAAATAATAAAAGCAGTAGGAGGGTAAATATCGGAGATCATCAAAAAATAATAAAATTTAAAACAGACATCAGAACCATCTAACAGCGGCGACAGCAGTCAACGAAAAACAATAAAAAATACTTTAAAATTACTGTCACGAACTGAGAATATGTTACCCCCAAACACATAAATCAAAGAACATTTTCATATCACAAAGGGGGATGTCGTGTCGCCCTTCTTACCACTGGCATCTAGCCCCACTGCTGAATTCTTACATCTATATGGTGTGTCTTGCAAAATATGCACAGACCCCCTATTGCCCTTTCGATAATCGATTCCAACAGACGAGACGGATGGACCGGTACAGGCGCGGATTCAAGTTCAAACCTTATATTATGCTCTAATATTTAACAACTACAATTCATTTAAATATATAAATCAAATTACGAAAAGAAATGAAATTGCAATATGCGCTACCAATTTTTTTTTTTTTCAGTTTCTTAGAACATAGTCGTAAAATACATTTATACAGGAAATAGTCAGCCATTTTCTCGTAATTTATTTCTCTTGTGTCACCGACTTAATAGTCAACCGACTACATCATAATAAAATAGATATGCAATTCAATTCAAACACTCATGTCTTCAAAAATATATATTAAAACATCTGCAGGGCCCCACATTGGTTTTTTATATACATAGAAGGTTAAAATTCATGAAAATACTATTATTCATTATATAGGTATTACTTTAATTATTATGAAAAGCAATTAGATACCCTACAGAATATATTCTTCAATACTATAATATTTTGAATACATATCACTAACCATTTGAGTTGTGCGAAAGAAAAGTTGTGAGCAAGTGGAATAAAAGAGTTTGTACGAAGATTTTGTTGAATTTGAATGAAGCAAAAGAAGTTTGTAAGGATAGAGTAAGCATAAAGGCATGAAGATATGTATGTATGTATTTAAATACTTCTCTCTCACTCTATTGTGCACAATCAATGTCAAATATCAAATTCCAAATGATTTTAGTCTATTTTGTTTTCGTGTTAAAATATTTATAGCCATAGAGGATTTGATTTATTATATATAAAGGCCCATACCTACGTAACTATGGCAACAGAAATTTAAGAATCTCAGTTAGTATTTTCTTGTAACCGGTACACTTTTTGAAGAAACTTTTCTAACAAAAGCTGTGAAAATTATTGATAT
Organism: Nebria ingens riversi; assembly: GCA_018344505.1. Classification (NCBI taxonomy): domain Eukaryota; kingdom Metazoa; phylum Arthropoda; class Insecta; order Coleoptera; family Carabidae; genus Nebria; species Nebria ingens. Next base: position 16,105 of record JADQWA010001202.1, read on the forward strand.
CTTTCATTATAAATACAATTATTTCTATTGTAAGTGCAGCTATTGCGGAGAAATTTCAGAAACCACAAAGTGTGGGTAATTGAAAAACGTCTTTTCCTACAACGTTAAGGTTTTTTATTGTTATTTAAAAAGCACACGTGTTTTTTAAATAACAATAAAAAACCTGAACGTTGTGGGAAAGGACGCTTTTTAAATTACTCACATCTTATCCAATACCACAACTGAGTTGACTTCTTCTAATAAAGATATTTTCTATAGTTAACATGTATTTACGGCTTAAATATTCATTTTGCAAATAGAAGATTTTCTTGCGAGCCAAATAGAAATCTTAAGTTTAAAGTTTCAACAGCACTCACAGACACACAGACCTACACACAAAGACGAATGTCATGCCAAAAATAGGCAGACTCGATTTAGAGAAGGTGATTTCCGTTTCATAATTGCAATATTTCGTATAATTATTATAAATATTAAATTTGGATGGACTATGATATGAAATTATGTAGAGCCTGTTCTGCATGATAGGCCTACAAGCGTCATACCTTGGCGTCTTAGGATTTACCTACCTAGTTGATGCGACAGTGCGCTCTGACTTTTAAAAGGTCAACTGAAATCCATTAGTTAAATGAAGCACGAATAAAATAAGATGGCATTCGCCAAGATTAAAACCCAACCCTATACAAAAGACAAAGATAAGGTAGGTATACTAAACCCTTCCAACTATGTATCATAGAGTGTTCTCCCTGCATCAGCATTGAATTGAATAATATCACTTGCTAAATGAACCGGTAAAGAAAATTTTACTAAATAATGATTTTCATCAATTAAACTGAAACAAATCGCCCTATAGGGTTCAGATTTGAAATTATTCACTATAAATACATCACATGGCAGTGAACCATGTAATTAGTGAAATTACACTTGAATTAAATTATAATAACAAATAAACAATTTCCAACGTAAATATAGTCATATATTTACTGCACCTTGTAATAAAAGTTGCTTATGCTATAAATGGTATTTAATTTACATAAATATATATATAATATATATATATATATATATATATATATATATATATATATATATATTGCGGTTATATACTATATGACCAATACGCACTATAATTTAGATATAGCATTTTAATATATAATTAACAGTGTAATTATTAAAATTGTATATAAATCCTAGGCTAATTAGCGAGAAATACATTTACGTGATGAGAAGTCCTTAGTTATTTTTATTTACAGTTTAGAAAAATGCTAGCGCATAACTATAATATATATTTTAAATTAATGCCTGTTTGCAGTAAAATAAAATATTACATTTTTCGCAAATGTTTTAAGTAAATATTTACTCTACTTATATATATATGAAATATTTTTATTGTTATTTATATTTTTGTAAAATATTCTAGCATTTTTTAAATAAACACAATACAGAACGTAATTTCCATATGTTGTAGAAGTCAGTACACAACTAGTTAAAGTTATTTCTCATATTATTTATTTAGTGCAAAAAAAGTATTAACTCTGCTTGTATGTACACCTTCGAACATAAGTCTTATCCCTTTATAGCCACCTAAAGTCTCGCAACCAGCATTGCATGATTTTAAAGCAAGTTATGCAGCACGTACAAAATCAGTTAAATTACGTAGGTGAATCCATATCATTCGCTTATTATGGTAGGTTTCCCCCTTACCTTAATAAGCGAATGATATGGGTGAATCTACGCAATTTAACTGATTTTGTACGTGCTGCATAACTTGTATTAAAATCATGAAATGCTGGTTGCGAGACTTTAGGTGGCTATAAAGGGACAAGACTTATGTTCGTAGGTGTACATACAATGAAATCTCAAAGTTTCCAATTTTGTTTCTCGTTTCTTAAAACAGAATACATTGAAGAATTAATTTCATGTCAAACATCAAAAGAAAGTAACGCAACACCTATATAAATAATTGTTTAAAATGTGAAACAAAGTTTCTCACAGACAAAACAAAGAATTACACAGACACATACAAAGAGAGAACCACGATGCAATTCTTGTAGCACAAGACAAGGCGTTCTTCATCTATTCAACGATTCGACACGAAAGTAATAGCTGGTGTCATAGGTTCGGCATTTTGACGAGGTACAACAACACGCGGAAGTGTTTAGCAGCGCTGGTATCACACACAAACAGCCACACAAATAGAGGACCGCAGGCCCTAACCGCCACGCTGCACCGATGATACAAACTGGAGACTTATGGCTTGTTACCGGGTTATTGATAACCGGTTCGATCTAGGAAGACGTTTTCATATCGTATCCAATCGTTGATGATTACTCATCGAACACTATTGCTTCTTTTTCTGCTCCAAGCAACACTTTTAAATTGGATCTACACGTTATAGTCATACCTACTAATTTTAAGTCAATTTTTAAACGACCAATACATTTTATAGTGTAGTTGTAGTATATTTTATATTCCTGGAATAGTAGTTGATTAATATAATTATTCCCTATTAATATTGAGTCCCTGATATTTTGAATCGAATTATAATCGAATTGAATTTCAATTAAATTCAATCAACTACATATGTTGTAGACGTGGCTCATACGATCGTCGGAATAGAATTATGATTAAAATGATCATTACTTTTAAACGTGTATTAGATACAATATGAAATCCATTGATGGATAGACACTCCCTTCAATCATGGGGCATCGGACGTAATAGCCGGGTATTGTTGTTATTATAGGTTATTGCTTCACGCGCGTATGTATGTATGTATGCTGCTTTCGGATTCAGTTCTCGTCTCGAAGTCATCTTGCTGTCTCCCTGTCCCTCGAAGCAATAATAACAGCATCATCGTGTCTATGGCATTCAGTCATGTGCGTTGTTATTCTCACTTATCACACATACACATCATATTATAGATGTGTGTGTGTGTGTGTGTGTGTGTGTGTGTGTGTGTGTGTGTGTGTGTATGTGTGTGTGTGTGTGTATGTGCGTGTATGTATGTGTGTGTGTGTATGTATGTGTGTGTGTGTGTATGTGTGTGTGTACAATATTAACAAACATATATGTGCATGCCGGTAGAGATTTAGTCGTATTAGAGGTGATATTATTAGAGCTGCTTGGAGCCATGGATAAGGTGCGACTTATGATTTAATTCATTAGTGAGCGAGGCATCTCAAAATGACATCTTTTTTTAATTCGTTTAAGAGTCACGTGACAATATCAGAGATACCTTCATTGCAAACCGCGCAAGAAAAATTTGCAAACTAATTGCATTTTTTAATTAAAAAAAAAGAAAACTTCGTCTAATTTGGCAGATCAAATTAAATTTCTTATACAAATTTTTATTCATATCAAAAACGCTAGACCGCGGTGCATTTTCAGCGAAGCATTCATGCAGTAAAAATATTATCACGAAACTTAAAAAATTAAACCACCCCTGCTCATTTAGACAATTGTATAAGGGATGAAAAAAGAAAATAACTGTAGCAGATTGAAGAAATTATTGAAATGTTATAGACAAGATGTTTTATTGTTAGTTTTAGTTTTGTAGCTAATATGAAGTCAATCCAATGAATGTTGTGTATATATTTTTTTGGATATGTGGAGCATTAGGCAGTAAAATGATAAGCGAATGTAATGTAGCTTGGAGTCGAACTTGTATTGTATCTTGTTGCGTTCATTAGTTGCTGACGTTGCCCATATATGGTGTTAGATCTTTAAGAGTAATTAGATTGTACAGGAAATGTGGCGCAATCACTTATGTTTTATCTATTACTTAACATCAGTCATCGTTAATTATACTTTCATATTATATTTTAGTTGTTTTTATTTTCCAAAAGCTTACCTTAGATAGTGTAGAAATTACTTTTAGTTATAAGGATGCACTTTTTTTAAACTGACACCAAAACAATGACTTTAAAATTAATGAAAACATTTAAAATGTGCATTATAGTCCTGATATGCTAACCATACCTTTACGTCACAGTCAAAAGTTACTAGATTGAAATTGTACGTTTACACTACTATACTATCAAACATTTTAAATCTAAAATAGATTTTTTAGAAACTTGACATTAACTAAGTTTACAATTCATTTGTAGGTTTTTTTTTGAATAGCTAAATAAGTTAACCAAATCAAAATAACAAACGTCAAATGAAATAAACAGCGGTACAAATGTATATGTTAACGAAGCAAAATGTGTCAAAATTACAACTTATAAGTTTTAAAAAAAGTTAATCTTTTATATCAAGTCATGAAACTAGATAAAATAATTTTTGAAATGAAATTAATATTCTTTAACAGTTAATTTGATTTTAAATAATTGTTCATAAGTACTTTTCATTTTATTTTCAATAGTTTTTTTAAGGCAGCAGGAAATTTCATGTTGATAAGTTTTTAGCAGGTTTTGTTTACAAAATGACGCAAAGTTATTGCTTGCGTTTCTCGACTACCTATATAAAAATAACTACTGTCTAAAAGTTAACAATATATACATAGTGGGAATTGAAGACCGATTTATGTTTAAATTCCGTGACATTCTTATTGAGTTTTTCTCTCCATAGGTATAGAAAATTTCATTTTCAAGTAAATTTTCTTATCAAGAAACTTTTCAAAATTGAATATCCCCAATACGGAAAAACTTTTTTAAATCATTTTTGTCCTCGTTGAAAAGAAAAGCACTTTCACTCATATATTATATATATATATATATATATATATATATATATATATATATATATATATATATATACTATATATATATATATATATATATATATATATATATGTATGTAGGTGTTTCCAAAAAGAAATAAATTTACATTGAACAGAACTTGGAACAAAAACAAATCTAACTTGTTATACAATTCAGAAGTTTTTCAACAATAGTGTAGGAGACATTATTAGAACTCACGCACATGTATAAAAAAATAAATTCATTTCCGTATCAAGATAACGCTATATTTGAATTGAAATACTAAAACCGTTTATCGTAACGCCTATTCCTATTAATTTTTGGTTCACTTCTAACATTATTCTAAACACAAACACAGTGCTGTATTAACGAAATATTTCATGTACTAAGTATAATATATTGTTTTGAATTAGTTTGCAAGTGTTTTCGAGGCGTAAATCCCTGAATACAACCCTGACGAAACACGAAAGTAACCTATATAATCCAGTTTGAAACGTTATTGCGCGGACAAGCTAGCATACAAGCAAAGATAATAATCATAGCAAAGTGTAAAACGTGGTATAAGAACGATCGTGACTTGGAGATTTTTGTACAGTTACGTTAGCAACGCACTGAACATAACAACAAAACTAAATAATAATAGTTTTCGGATGCAGTGTTTGGCCGGGGTCGGGGTGTAGAGCCGGATAAATACATTCAATTTAAAACTAGTCGATTCGAATGAATAGTCAATTTAGATTAAAGCTTGTTACGCAGTTATTGATTTATACTGTTGATTGCCGCCACGCTACCAATGTGATGGTGGTTCTTTTGAATTAAACTACAAATTTATTGCTGCGCACATACTGCATTTACCGTTTATCTGTGCACCGAGAAACATATTTTATTCCAGTCAATAAATAAACGCTAAGTTATATGCTGAGCTCATGCTAATATTTATTTCGTTTTGAAAATTGTTTTGAACGCGAGATACTATTCGCTTCAACCAATATGTAATTTAAATAATTTCATTCATATATTCCATATATAATGTTAGTATCATATCTCAATATTTACATTTTGCTTTACTTTTACCTATATTCACTTCAACATGCACTTTTAATATAAACACAAGTGTCTATAGTCCAGATACGCAAACAACAAGCTTACGTCATTTTGTAACTACAACCTGTAACAAACTTACCAACATGAAATTTCCTGCTGGCTT
>JADQWA010001205.1:0-40294 GCA_018344505.1 Nebria ingens riversi
TTTTTTTGTGACACATATTCTATTTTACTTGCGTTAGCAATTCTCGAGTGTATCTGCAAAGTGGGTACTTAAATCCGTACGTATAGTAACCATCACGGATGTTTTAAGATTTTTTTAAGACGAAGCAGTTTTTGCGCTATTGCATATCGTGAAGGAAGTTATAATTTAAATAATTTGGTGTAAACTTTCATAGTATACATACAAGATATGGTAGCCAAAAGTTAGTCTGCTAACGACTGCCAAGTTTTTGATTTACTAGTAAAGTCTTTCTCGACTAAGTGATAATTAAAATTTGGTTATATAGTTGTAACTAGTTCAATATAATGCCATACCACGATAGATATTAAATTATCATTTAATATCGCTATATTACAATACTTCTTAGTACATACGAGTAGATCATAAAATACGAACATACATGCGGGTACATACATACCTCCACCAAAAAAAATTGTATCCCAAATATATATTTTAGAATTTTATTTACAAACAAGTCTTTTAATTGTGGAGTAACCGTGGTATATATTTGTTTTTTATACGGTCATATAATGTTTGTAATTATATTGTGCGGTAATTATTAATGTGTAAATAGGTGTGAGGTTAAAGTAAATATTATACTTGAATGCACTTAATACAATAGGTTTTGAAATACACACAATATATAGCGATATAGAAATTATGCGTTTGTCCTTGTTGAATGCGTGTGTGCGTGCGTGTAAAGTTTAGTCCGGGGCGCGCTGCGCCGCGATGCAGTGGTCCACACGCGCGCGCCGCGTTGTTCTCCGTGTCCCGTGCCCTTGAAGAGAGAGGTAGAGCGAGCGGGGAGAGACAGAGTGGGAGAGAGCTTTTGGTGGCGCCGAAGCTCGCTTCGTACCGATAGAGAATACAGTTCACTCGACTCGACTCGACTCGACCGACCGACCGAACGACCGAGGTCAGATTCCGGCGCTATCGATCAGGCGGCCGCGCGCGTTAACTCTTGCACGCCGTTCTCACCGCCTGTACGTGACGTTCTTTTTATTGGCCGCCGCGATCTCTTCCGCCTCTCTCCCTCGCACCTCATACGCGAGCTTTATCTTCTCGTTGCCATTTAATAACCCTTTCTCTTTCTGCCACAAGAATCGTTCACGTATAAATGATAGGCATGCGTTTTATCCGACACCTGTATGAAATGATACAAGCATATTTCAAAAACAAAACAAAAAACTAAGATATCGATGTTTCTTTTATTTAATTTTACATAGGTATATTTGCGAATCGTAATTGTTTTTGTCTAAAGTTTTTAAACATCACTTTTCCATTCTATTTTTATCGAACTGATATTTTCGTGTCGATATTAAGATACATTTTTTACATAACTTATCTGTCCTTTCTAAAGGTCGGTGTATAGGTTGCATATTTTCCCGAACGGTTCGTCGAAGACGCCTTGCTCTTCTGTTTTTTGTAAACTATTATTAATCTGCAACTATGAACATTTATCATCCTAACGTCATAAACTGTTTTTGATGTTTTGCAAGGATATTTCACGAAATAGATTCAAACACATACGTATGTGGCTAATGATTAGAAAGTGTCAAAATATTATATATATATATATATAGGTACTATGCCAGCGTTGCAGTAACATTACAATATAAAAATCGATCATTCGTTTAGTATCGGTGTCCGTGATAGATAGATAGATAGATAGGTATTATACAACATTCCAATTTCCCGGACAACAAGGAGACCCATACATAATTTTGCTGTGTATACATGGTACCGCCGCCGCCAGCGTCGCCGTCTCCATGCCAAACCAACGGACGTCATACTCACTCGTGGTGGTAGCTGACGTCATGCGGACAATATGGCGGAAGGCGTGCGCGCTCTCGTGACGTCATATGACCGAAGCGGTTGCAGTATGAGACACGTGGCGCGCCGACCGGAGCCCGGACTTTTGACAACTTCGGCGGGTGAAACCGTCTCTCTAGCCCTTTTGCCGCAGTCAGTGTCGCCCGCCCGCGCCGGTCGCTCTTCACTGGTCTATTGATGACTGAGCTACCGAGCGACCGACCGACCGACCTACCTACATACCTACCTATACCTACCAACCTACACACCTCGCCGAAAGAACGCGAACGCTGCCCGCCATTCATTCAACAACCCCATACCCTATCGCTTTTATTCTCGTCTATCGCTGGCGTGAATGTATGTCACAAAATCTGATGCTTTATTATTTTTAACAATAGCTAACCTAGATTAGTTTCAGTTTTTAACCTTTTCACTACATACTACCCACTGTATATAAATAAATAAGTCAATATTTTCATTTTGGTACCAACGTACAATTTATAGGTTCAGGTGAAAGTACCAGTTAGCACGTTCAAGATTCATCCTACTAATTTAATCAACATATCTGCTTTGTAAACACACACACACACACACACACACATAACATTTTCTTTTGTCTATCATTTTACTGCACAGTTATGATACAACTATTAGTTAACGAACATCTATACATATATGGCTTAGAACCTAATACGTATATGGATAATAATTTTAATAAATCGAAATCCTAACATATATAAAGTATTTATGATATGTAATAATATTTATTTTAAAAAATTCTTTTTTTGTGCGAATTTTGTACAAATTCTATATTTGTTTTCTAATATAAATAATAAGAAGATATTATTTTTGGACTCCTGAAAATGTCAAGTACCTATATACAGCAGGGCATTTAAAACTGTCTCTTAAAATAAATCATTTCAGACACTCGACCAATTACTTAAACTCCATTGTACATACATACAATGTGCATGACAAGCATATATAATAAAAATTATGAACAACATACTTCTCTGGCAAACAGTCAATATATACTGAGGTCAAAGAATCTGTGAAGCCATATGTCATTTTATTATGTTGGCATGGTATTAGCCGCATAGTGAAATATATATAGTATGTATGTATAAGAAGAAGAGTAAAGATACATATCCTTCCAAAACATTAGTCATATAGAACGGACGAGACATACATTTAATATCTTTAAAAAGAAATGGTTAGAAAAAACAACTAAGAGCTGGCTAAAGAAATGGATGCTGGCAAACAACGGAGACGCCTGTCGCGGCAATCCAGAGAGCGCCCGTCGCGACGTCCGGCGCCAAGTGCGTCAGCAGACGGCGCCGGTAACTGCGGACCATAGACAACCATATACACATGATGAAAGGCACTTTCAAAAACGAATTTTCCAGAATGGAATTCACTGGAAAATTTCTGCATCATAAATGACTTTCATTCATACGAACCAGCGACTCATAAAATTAAACACATCATTTGAATAACTCTATTATTCTACGTCACTTGTGAACTATTTTTATAATTGAAAATATAATTGACAAAAATCTCATAAAACTTTTAAAAAATTGCTAAACATTTCTATAGTTCAGTTACGACGTAATGCTTAGCGCAATTAAATTTTATTAGAACATATATACCTACATCATCACTTTGTATAACTGTACTATATCTATTTTTTTCTGATGAATCCAGAAAATTAATTACATTTTCTGTTGTTGTAATAAATTGGGAAATCCAGTGAATCAAGCATCGTATTAATCCCCTCCCAATAAAAATACTCCCGATCCGGCACTGGTAGTTTTCAAGCAAATCATGTCTAAATTTGTTAAATATACCATTCTAGTTTTAACGATTCAGTGATTAAAACTCTAACGTGCAATATGTTGTAGATCACGGGCTGGTTTTCTGTGATTTGATAATAGAATAACTTTCAGAAAGTGATACGCGTGAATGAATTACAAGTGATATACTTATTGAATAAGTGAATAAATGGAAAGATTATGTACATTTGTAACTATGCTGGTATATGAAGTTAGTCCATGCGCAAACATTATCACATTTTGAAAGTGCGCTTTATTGGTTTCGTTGAAGTCTTGTGGCCAGTGCATGTCGTACTTATAGCAGGGTATATTAACTCAATAAGAATCTCCATTTTAAATATTAGTTTGAGTTGTGTGTGTTTGGTGTTTTGTGTACTTAAAGAGTCTTTCTAAACTAAGTATGTATTCTGCAATTATACCTACGTAACCTATATAAATGATTTAATTGATTAGTATGTGTGGTTTATTTTGTAAAAGAAGTAACTAGTTGCATTTATTCTACACTGAGATTCCTGAAACAAAGCACACATTTATGCAATAAATAAGCGTTTGAATTTGAAAACCCAGGTATGATCAAATTATTTATAGAGTTATAAACATTGACTAAAATTAATTTCATTTGCAATGCGCTTACTAGTTGCTATATTTTAGCTTATTTTTTATTTCTAAAATATTCAAATAGGTACATAAACTTTTTTATAAAATAAAAAGTGCTTGTTTTGTTCTTTGAAAACAAGTTTTATTTTAAACTGTATTTTAAGTTTAAGTAGCTTTTTTTCAAAACACAGAATCTATAATTGCCGCAAATGCTTGCATAACTTCATTCTGATTGAATAACTAAGCTTCTATGATACAAAAATATAAGGAATGGCACTGAGCTTTGTATTTCGTATTCTTGCACGACTTGGTCATCCAGTGACGTCAGATCTAAGTGACACAAATTGTCTTATTTAACTTGGAACTTATTATTTCTTAATTGTCGAATGACGAATATAATTATTTCATAACTGATGCAACTGGATGACTGCACAAAGCAAACAAGTTTTCGTCACTATTGTGTTATGGACTATATTATATATGCTTCGTACCTATAGGTACACCTTCGAATATAAGTCTTGTCCCTTTATAGTCACTTAAAGTCTCGCAACCAGCATTGCATGATTTTAATGCAAGTTATGCAGCACGTACAAAATCCATATCATTCGCTTATTATGGTAAGGGTGGTCCACCCTACCATAATAAGCGAATGATATGGATTCACCTACGTAATTTAACTGATTTTGTACGTGCTGCATAACTTGCATTAAAATCATTGCAATGCTGGTTGCGAGACTTTAGGTGGCTATACAGGAACAAGATTTATGTTCGAAGGTGAACATATAATACACAATGGTATTTGAATCAGTTGCTGAAATTGTAATGTGTATAGTATATGAAATAATATTACCTACCTGTACGTGTGTATGTTTCAGGTTGGCCGCAGCGCAAGAAGCGGCGGCTCAGGCGCAGCACCAGGCGGGGGCAGGCGGTGCAGCTGATAAAATGGGGGGCCCGACCGTGACGGGAGGGCAGGGGCCCTCCTCGTTGTTCATACTCTCTGAAGAAAATCCCATCCGCAAAATAACACGATTCATAATCGAGTGGCCTCCGTTTGAATATGCGGTGCTCTTGACAATCATAGCTAACTGTGTTGTATTGGCACTCGAGGAGCATCTGCCCCAGGGAGATAAGACTAATTTAGCACAAAAACTAGTACGTTTATGTCTTAATGTTAGTCTAGTTTCCATGGGCTCCCATAGAACGGGAGGTAAAAATTGGCAGTTGTTCCTGCCGTGGACACAGTGCGGTTCGCTCTATGGTGCTGCCGCGCTGCAAGACGATGCACCAATCGATACGATATATAGATATATTTAATTTCCTGGTATTAAACATATATAAATATCCGTCGTTTTATCGATGTATCTTTTTGCAGCACGGTAGCGCCACAGCGCGAGCCGAAACTGCTTTGCTTGAACTTCATGCTGCTTCTAATACAATACAATACAAAACAATACAATACTATATATATATATATATATATACCAATTACCTATATTACATACATATACCTAATACCATTTCTCATAGCATGCAAAGATAAATGTCACCCAAAACATTGCTTGTCTTTGTTGTCCATCCCTCAATCTTCTCCTAATTTAAAACAATTATAATATTATGGGTGCCCATTTACCTGTATCTATCTATCTATATGTATGTACCTCTAGATCAGCTGTGATGTCGTAGTCAAATGGAAAATTTATATAGTTTAAAAAATCGATGTTCAATATACCTATAAGCCTGTATTACATGATCAAATCGTTTTTTATATGTAGAATAATAAATTCTATTCTTTTTTAAACATACATATAAATCATTGATCATGTCATACGGGCTTAAACCCGTTGTGCAATAAATGATACAGTTCTGAGCTGAGCCTGTAAATTTGTAAGAAACATCTGTAAAGCTTCAAAAGATTGCAAATTGAAATTTAACTTTAGTATTTAATTAATTTAACATCTCAATTTTAATAAATATTCTCCTCCGCGTGAGACCTAATAAAAAGCAAGTTCGGAGCAAACATCAGACTGGAATAGAATGTGGACGAATGAGTGAATGAGCACGTAAAAAGAGCCGGATGGAGAGTGAATGCATGAAAATTAAATGTTATGTAAACAGTTGAAATAGGTATTTTGTTGTTGTTTTTTGGCAATTTTTATTAGTCTACCCAGTTGTTTATTTTTTGTTAAATAGTCAAAAACGAATTTTTATAACGATCCGAAAGACTGTGTGGTTCATATCCATACAACAAGACAACAATTATGTTTGTTTGTTTTTATATATATATATGTTATATTGATAATTAAATAAAATAAGGACAAGAGACTAAAAAGAGTTGTTAAAAATTGTGTGTTTGCATGTGTATTGTACTATATAAATATGAAATCTGAAAGGTTTATGGAACAATGAAAGTTGTTATAGATTAATAGAGTGGCTCAGAATTGTAACATAATTTGTGTGGGAAATGTGAATCCTAATAATATGACTTTGTTTCCTCCACCAGGAAAGAACAGAGGCATATTTTTTATTAATCTTCTGTGTCGAAGCTTCACTGAAGATTTTAGCGTTAGGTTTTGTTTTACATAGAGGATCATACCTTAGAAATATTTGGAACATAATGGATTTCTTTGTAGTGGTAACAGGGTAAGTGTCGCTTTTCTATATTTACATCACTCTAATGATCATTATTGGATACAACACTTATAATCAATCCAATTCTGTAACGTGCAAAATCATCAGATTTCATCTCAGCAACAAACGATACAGAATTGGCAAACGAATAAAAAAAAAATACAACATTCATCTGTGGCAGTTAATTATTACACGTGTGGTGACTTAAGCAGCTGATTTGCACTTCATGTTTCCACCAAGTTCTATACCAACATCTCTTTAGTTCATTTAACTCACACTGGTTAGCACTGACATCGTAATTGGAACTTTAAAGTTGTAGAACCAATGGAAACACGATGTGAATATACACAATATTTCATTTTATTATATTTTCTTTTATGAATCAAAACTAACTGAGTGGCATTTCACATATTAAGGGCCCACTAAACTTAATTTTGTTTACTACATTAAATTAAGTTAGGACATAGAATGAAAAAAAACGTTTTCATAACGTGATGTGATACGTTATAAACACGTTTATTCAAGGTTATATTAGCTGTATTCTTTTTACGCGAAAAAATCAATTGCGTATTCTTTTTAGCCTCACATATAATCTACGCAGATATGTATGTAAATGTACTTGAGTTTAAGTCATCAGTAATGAAAACGTAATGTAAGAAGAATACAGCTATTATTCGGTTGTGATGAAATGAATACAAAAATGAAGTAAAGTGGGCGTTTAAAGATTTGACCAAGTTGGTATTCGTTAGGTCAATGACAATTTTTGCCGAGTCTAACGTTGACGTTGATCTCCGGATGTTGCGATCGTTTCGCGTGTTGCGACCCCTCAAACTGGTGTCGCGTATTCCAAGTAAGACAACACGACTTATATCGTGCTCGACAGTGTAGAGCTCGTTGTCCTTGTCTCGTATCTTGTTCATAGTCACAGTTCGACAGCTAGTCCAGTTTTATTATTATTATTATTATTATTATATATCTTAGTAATTCGTATTAAAACGGTGTAGATCATTAGTCTCATAGATTATTATTATTACTTATTTATTATCATTATATATATATATATATATATTATTATTACTATTAGAAAAGTGTTATGAGAGGAGGTTTGTGTGCCTTCATCATTATTATTATTATTTCAACTTAACAAACTCAAAACGCAATATACCTACTCAAAACATTAAATAATACCATAGTTAGGACCGTTCAATTGTAGCTATAGTCTGCCAATGCTCTCCGGCTATTTCTTTAGCCACATCAATAGTGGCGCAGCCAAATTCACTTATCAGTATCACTGAAAAACATTGACTTTTGCAATTGAGTCTATCATATTCTGTAGCATTTTCTAAAAGGGCAACATGCATAAAGAAGACAACTATCGATTTATTAAAAAGTTAAATATGTATATACCTATAATATTTTGCTTTCTTTTACTCGCTCATTTAGCTTAGATATTAAAATGTAGACACAATTTTTCCTGTGTCTAGAAATGTTTTATTCATATTTTAAATGAATTCTTTTTAAGAAAAAACATGATTTTTTATTATAAAAGCAATTTTTAGTAGAACAGAAATACACTTTTTTCGATATGTATGTCTGAAACTAAATTTGGAGTGAAATGTAGTGGCTGTACCACTCTGGTTTTTATGTACTTATATTATATTATATATATATATATATATATATATATATATATATATATATATATATATATATATATATATATATATTCCAGTAAATGTGTAGACGGAGTGTATTTGGCAGAGAACAGCTTAATAGGTATACTATAATTATAAGATAGACCCATTTTGTTTATAATTTCTATTTAGGCTGTAGGTGTCATTGATTTATTTAGAGGTATACGCAGAGGTTACTATACCAACTAGACTAATACCTACCTATTATAAATAATACTCGTTGAGAAACTGTGTTGCATGCGCACTAGACACTTTCTGTTCTAGCCGATGTTCGTTTACATCATATAGGCACTACTATCTACATATACGAGTATAGCGATCGAGATAGACGAAATGAGAGTTATATGTATCTCAGTCTAACAACCTAATTGGATTTATCTAGCCGCGCGACAGGATACAGAATACAAATTCGAACTACTGGATGTATTATATACTCGAACATTGGCTTATAATCAATTTTCATTGTTTTTTTATTATGAAATTCATAGTGCGCTATTATACTCTTGTAATTTCATACTTAAATCTAAATGTTTTCGAAACCAAACGACATTTAGTATACCATTATATTTTGTTTACATATATACTAGCTACACTGACAAAAATGGATATTTTTCAAAATTATTTATTTACGTTTCACAATAACAAAATGAAAACTGAACACATATATTTTAATATTTAGAGTACAATGGGGACATATCCACAATATTTTATTTTATTTACAAATTTATATAAAACTACTTAATTCTTTACAAATTGTATATGTAAAATTACTTACCACAGTATATTATTTAATTGCTTATAAGATTTTTATATAAAATTACGTACTATGAACATATAACATTTGGGTATAGACTGACTTGAGATTGAGGGAATTTCTCAACGTTATAAATTGTTACCAAATTAATTTAAAAATATCTATTTGTGTCAGTGTACACATTATCATATTTATATAAAAAAAAAAAAAACAAATACTCGTACAACAAACTTACAATCAAATCAATCATAGAGATATTATAACATGTAGTGTACAGTGGGTGTGTTGTTGTCTAGCGTAGAACTAGAATGTAGAGGCTAGTGTTTTGCAGGTTCCTGACGATGGTCCCTCAGAACTACTTTGATGTGGACCTGCGCACATTGAGAGCTATTCGAGTGTTAAGACCTCTCAAGCTAGTCTCTGGCATTCCTAGTAAGTAGCGGTTAGATTTTAGTTAGCCAGTAGACTAGTCTAGTCATTTTACCAGTAGACTATATTATATATATATTAAACATTATATTAATTACTAGCCCCCACCCTATTAAATACCCTGGCTTACTACAGTCTCTTGTCTCTAGATCATTATTATTGTGTCATGTTGTTTTGAACACAGAGACAACTGGCTGCTCTTGTAGAAGTCCTTATTAATATTGGTCGATTGAGCATAAATAATTAATTAATATATTTAAAGTAGAGTAATTACTATTATTATTATTATTACTATTATACTCTTGTGTGATTGCTTTTGATGGTGTATCTATTATTATTGATATTGATTTCCTTCAGTACTATTTTGACTTAGCGTTGTTAATTCTTCTTCTTCTTCTAAGTGTTTGTGAACGTGATGAAATATATACAATCACTGCAATGCACCGAGCTCATATCTTTTCTAATATGCTCTTTTTATATGTGCGTAGGCTTGCAGGTTGTGTTGAAGTCAATCATCAAAGCAATGGCACCCTTGTTGCAAATTGGTTTGCTGGTGTTATTTGCTATTGTCATCTTTGCCATCATTGGCTTAGAGTTTTATTCTGGTGCGTTGCATAGAACGTGCTATAATATAGAAGACATCGGTAAGATTTTACATTCAAACGCATAGTTACCTACATATATGTATGTATTACACGGTTTAAGAGAATACACTTAACAATTTCAGTGAATTGAAACTATTTCATTACACTTGTCTATAATTTCATTCATTTATTGTCTTTAGAGCACATTTATCAGTAATTTACATATATATTTTAATATAAATCTATACTTAGGTAAATAAAAAAGCTTTTCATTATATTGTATTAAAAACTGTTGAAAAATAAAGGCAAATAGTTTCAAAAATAAGAAATATATCACATTTCTTCGATCGTGTAATATATGTATACCATATAGATATTCTTATACCTATGATATGTATAATTGAAAGTTGTGAAAGTAATAAATGTATTCGTGTTCGACTTGTACCAGATGAAATAGTGGAAGAGGGTGATATGCCAACACCATGCAACACGGACAATGAAACGCTGGCTCCATCGGGAAGTTACGTCTGTAGATACGGGAATTCAACGTGCCTCGAACACTGGGAAGGACCTAATATGGGCATCACATCATTCGACAATATTGGCTTTGCTATGTTGACTGTGTTCCAGTGCATAACAATGGAAGGCTGGACATCCATACTATATTGGGTACGCATTTAGAAATTGACTCGATTCAATAGAATCAAATCAAAATGAAAAGAACACTCTTAATTTAACTGCTTTCCATTTGTTATCCGCATTTCAGACGAATGATGCACTTGGTAGCTGTTTCAATTGGATTTATTTCGTGCCACTTATTGTTCTGGGGTCTTTCTTCATGCTCAATTTAGTTCTTGGTGTTCTCAGTGGGTAAGTTGGTGACGCCTAACTGTTTTCGTTTCTTCTATTTGTTTGTCCGTTTCCTGTTTCCATTTGTTATTGTTTTGTTGTATTATATAACGCAGGGAATTTTCCAATGAACGTGGTCGCGTTGAACGTCGAGCAAACTTTCATAAAATGCGTTCAAAACAAATATTCTCAGATATGTTTACGGCGTATCTAGAGTGGATTACTCACACAGGTGATGATAATAGACTTGTGCTACTGAAACCGTTTATAAGTATATCCTAAATCATAGAGTTTTTAAACAATCAATAGGCAAACAATTGTGTATTTTGTTTTGTATTATTTAGTGTACTCGTATGTTAAAGAAGAACCTAATACGTATATTTACCATTAACCATATGTGTAGTATGTGTATTGCTTATATAATTACTTCAAAGACAATAAGTGGCTATTGGTATTTGTAAAACTAGTATGATTAACTGTAAGTGCTTGAATTCCTGTAGAGAGTTTGCCAAGGAAAGAGAAAAAGTAGAGAATCGCCAGGTGTTCCTCAAGTTACGAAGACAAGCACAGCTTGAAAGAGAACTCAATGGCTATGTTGCTTGGATTTGTAAAGCAGGTATGCACTCCCCACTAGCACAAAATATTGGCCCAATGTGTGTTGTTAACCTAACCAGCCGTAGAAAATTGGCCCAATGTTAGATTCATACCGGCCCAGAAGATTTGGTATATATATACGAAGGGCAAATATGAATCTAACATTGGGCCAGTATTTGTGCTATTGGGGGTAAGTTTCCCCAATGGAAAACGCCGCATGCTATTGCTGTTACAAATCGGTAAGATAGATAACTAATGGTTGATGTTGAAAACGCAGAGGAAGTGATTCTGGCTGAAGAAAGAACAACGGAAGAAGAAAAAATGCACATCATTGAAGCGCGCCGGCGAGCGGCGAAGAAAAAGAAATTGAAAAAAATGGGCAAAAGTAAAAGCACTGATACAGAAGAAGAAGAACAGGAGGATGAAATGGGTGATGATGGTGAGTTGGATTATATGTTTACTAAAACAATTCCTCAACATACTTATTCATAAATATATATATATATATATATATATATATATATATATATATATATATATTTATATATACGTATATACATACACACGTTCTTCTTATTATTGTTATTATATACATATATGTATATTATTATAGTAGCGAGTTGTAATCGAAACTCTAAATTACGTGAATGAGACGTTCTTTTCTCTATTGGAAAAGATTTTCACATCATTCTAGGCTCATCTATTCACTATTAAACTTTATTTGACATCTGGTTGTATAGCACACAATTGATTAGCTCTGGCGTTGGCGGGGCCTCGCATCTAGGCGAGGCTATTTGGTACAGTCTGTGATTCAAGTCAGGACTAGAGTATTCATATCAATCGTTATTATGTAGGCACTTTTACACTTACTGTACCTATCTAACTACCAAAATAATTATCCTTATACGAGAACACAGTCAAATTCATTATTTACTCTGCACAATATACTCCAGAACTTTGCAATTGTGTTTCAATAAATTTATAACGAATAACAAATATTTGTGATGTGATTTAACAATAAAAGTTATAATCATAACGTCTTTTGAAGTCATTTTGTTTAGGTAAAACAGATTCTCTTATGTTTTAATGTTTAGATATCATATGAGATGTTCAAATTGCAGTTTCTGTATTAGTACATTAATAGAAATTGCAATTGCAACAAATGTTTAAGTTTCAGAATAAAACAAATGATTATACAAAAGACGATAGTCAGTAAATCACATTATGGAACAATGTGTACTCTAGCTAGTCGATAATGAACCAAACAACCGGATGTCATATTTTATTCTTTTTCCTCTTTTGTATTAATACAGTTTTGTATACTGCTAGTTAGTATATTTCGTAAACTATAAATTATCAAATAAAAATCAAGCATGTGTTTGTCTTATTCGTATTTTATACCAAAAATTTACTTTGCGAAAAGCAAATCAACTTTTGCGGAGAGCTTATCTTTTTATTGAAACCTCTATAATATAATTTATAAATGATGTTAACCAAAAATTCCACTGATACCTTATTTTAATCCACAGTATTTCTTACAGTGCCTAAGAAAAAACTAAAAGGTATGCGGCCACATCAGGGAAAAAAATGTGTAAAATCAAAACGATTCTTTTTTGGTTTTTATTTTCCTTATTATTTTGTTATTATTATTTTAGTTAGTCTCTTGTAGTACATCTGTTAACAATCTAGTAGCTCGCTAACAGCGAACTCATAACAAAGAATTGTCCTGTACTTGCAATACTCATCACAATTACAATATCATCTTAAAAAATATTTCTTATATAATATGAAAAATGCCTGTTTACGTAAACTGTTTTTGTCTTTTATTTAGGAATCATTTCAAATTGTAACCAGGTTCTTTAAGTTTGTATGAAAATTATTGTACAAACGCCAACTTAGGCTTTGTACCCTGATTCGTTCTAGTAAGAAAGATAGAAATTGTAACTCTATGTAAACTGTATTTTTATCTCTTTATCTATACATGTTTTCTGCAATTAAATCAAAATGTGTTTAAATGTTTTCTACATAGTTATTCGCAATATACATCACAATTTAATTATAAACTATTATTCTTAAATGAAAATCTTTAAGTTTATGTAAACGTGCTTTTAGTAAATGAAGTATTCTCCAAGCACAGGACATTGAGCTTTGGCTGTAATTATTTCTAGAGTAACACTTACTAACATACTACTTCTCTGGTTCTGTCATGTCTTGTGTTAGATCTTCATCAAACTATTTATTATTATTATTTGTTATTATTATATTATTATCATTATAATAAATTAGTATTATAGTCGTAACTTACTTACTAATACAGATAGTCATGATAGCGTGTCAGACTGCTCATAATATCTTTCTATCTAGATAGAGTATTTCTTATTTGAAACTAGGCCGTAGTGCTGGTAGACATTGGTTAGATACTTTTTGTAGACTTAAATAGACACGATGCTTGTAGATGGAAAATGTACAAACAACCAAAAAAAAACATAATAAATTAATCATATTGTTGATCACATTGTTCGCCATATATAAAGTGAACTGATCTGCCTATTGTAAATATTCCACTTTTTTTTTTTAAGATTAGTTCATTTTATTTTTTAATTACTACACACGTTATCATCACTTCTACTCAAAATGTGGGTGCCTCTAATTTTTATTTTACTGTAAACCTATATGATGTGTAGAATTGTTTATTTCATATTTTTGGTAAAGGTGATGCAAACGTGTAAATATTCATCCTGGAAGATGAAAGGGATTTAAGTGCAAAACTATAATAACAATGTGATGGATAAATGTGGTGGTTTTATGCAATCTAATATAAAATATTACTGTGCACAATCAACATGTTAGCAGTAGAATTCCTTGTAGGTTTTTCCCGAGCTGGTTTTCTGAAATCTCGGGTAAATAGTGGAGCGTGCATTGGTTTCTGGCGAGCGGAGAAGCGGTTTCGTTTCTGGATTCGGCACACTGTCAAAACGCAGTGGTTCTACTGGTTTGTCATCGTGCTCGTATTCTTCAATACAGTCTGTGTCGCCGTCGAACATTACAATCAGCCCGCCTGGCTCACAGATTTTCTTTGTAAGTATTACCAGCGCCTCTGGCAGAAGCAAAGATGTATCCTAAATTGCATATCCTGAATTGTTTTCTATGCCATATTATGGCACAAATATAAATTTCCTAACATAATATATAAATGTTTTAAGCATTTATTTCAAAATAATTTATTCTAAAATTTTCCAAAACTCTGTCTTATTTACCTACAGACATACATATTAGATATTGTATGACCATGTTAGGTATATGTAATAGTCGCTAAGGTCATGTTTGTTTATTGTGGATTTTTTTTCCAAATATATATTAATTAAATTGGGCATAGGTGTGATAGTAACAAAGAAATAAGCATCAATTTTATTATACAGATTTTGCGGAGTTTGCGTTCCTTGGCCTGTTTATGATGGAAATGTTTATCAAAATGTACGCATTGGGGCCACGGATCTACTTCGAATCGTCGTTCAACCGATTCGATTGTGTCGTCATATCAGGTTCAATATTCGAAGTCATTTGGTCCGAGGTGAAGGGCGGCTCTTTTGGCCTGTCCGTGTTGCGTGCATTGCGTTTGCTGCGAATATTCAAAGTGACCAAGTACTGGTCGTCGCTTAGGAATCTCGTTATATCGTTACTCAACTCCATGAGATCCATCATATCACTGTTATTCCTGCTCTTCTTGTTCATTCTCATATTCGCACTACTCGGTATGCAGCTATTCGGTGGACAGTTTAACTTTCCGGATGGGACACCACCAACGAATTTCAACACGTTTCCGATTGCTCTATTGACAGTGTTTCAAGTAAGAATCTCAACCCCAAAATATCTAAAATCAAATGTGACATTCTCTTTGTCACTTAATTAAATTCATTAGCCCGGTTTTCTCAATACTTAACGAGATGTTCACTGTTGATTTTAAATCATAATTTTCTTTATAATTTGATGCACACTAATGCAAGAGTACGTTGATAATAGATATTAACTGGTGAAGATTGGAATGAAGTTATGTACCAAGGAATCCAATCCCAAGGGGGACACAAAGAAGGTGGCATGATCTACTCACTTTATTTTATCGTCCTTATGTTGTTTGGAAACTATACTCTACTAAACGTGTTCTTGGCTATCGCTGTTGATAATTTAGCGAATGCTCAAGTAAGTAAACTTCAGCCATTATTAACGAGGCTCCTACTTATTAATTACTTTTACTCTAGGAACTAACGGCTGCAGAAGAAGAACAAGTTGAAGAGAACAAAGAAAAGCAAATGCAAGAACTTGAAAAGGAAATGGAAGCATTACAAATGGAGGGATCTCCACCGCGTGGAGAAGGTGGTCCATCGAGTCCGATACGAGGCAAAAAGAAAAAAGATAATAAGAAGGATGATGATGATGAACCCACTGGCCCCAAACCTATGTTACCGTATTCGAGTATGTTCATTCTATCATCGACCAATCCGTAAGTCAACTTTGTTTAATGTGATAAAGACTTTTATCCGATTTGAATCACTTGTACAAATTGTAACAAATATTTTGTTTTTTTTTTTACTTTACAGATTAAGACGAGGTGCTCATTGGGTTGTAAATCTTCAGTATTTTGATTTTTTCATTATGGTAGTTATTACGTTAAGTTCAATAGCGTTAGCCTGTGAGGATCCAGTAGAAGAGAATTCTCTTAAAAATAGTATACTAAATAAGTTTGATTATGCTTTCACGGGAGTTTTTACAATAGAAATGATATTGAAGGTAAAATCAATATTTAATCCTCTATTGCATGAATTTTCCAAGTACTGTAACAATCCGATTATCCATATTTAATGAGTGGGCGAGGGACAAAGATACACACTAATCAATTATCTTTAATTTTATTTATGTTATACATACTTTTAATAACAATAGTATTATTAACATAAATACAATTAATTTAGAATACTCTAAGAAGCTAGCTCAACCAACATGGATAATCAGATTTTCACTGTACAGCTACAGTTTTTTATAATTTAATTTGGGTCTAAAGCTAAACTAACATTCATTATTGAAACACTTCCTGCGATATTGAAAATCTGTAAGTAAGTGTGTGTTCTCATTTTTTAAAAATACTTTATTTATTAATCGCACACGACAGAAACTATATTTTAATAAACAATACGCAATTGTAAAATGAAAAACTACATATCATTATACATTTGCGTATACTATAATATAATTTCTGTCATAAATTTGATTTATTCTTCACCATTTATTTATTTTTTGTGGTGTATTAAACAAAATCAAAATTAAAAAAAAAAGATCTGTACCCACAGGAAACATGAAAAACCTGCTACTTCTGCATATAACAACGTTGTGCAATAGAGTGTGGTAATATATAAACTTTTGTATTTTAATAAAAATTTGGTGTTCCAGATATTAGATTTAGGTATCATATTACATCCTGGGTCCTACCTACGAGAGTTCTGGAACATAATGGATGCTGTTGTGGTCATTTGTGCAGCGGTATCCATGGGTTTTGACTTGACGTAAGTTAAACATATTTGAACACATTCGATAATGTCTCAATTTCATCGCTTTTCTCTACATACGTAGGCGTTATTGTCATCATTGTTATATTAATATTCAATTCAATACTGACATTAAATGTATTATACAATTTCGTTATATTTGAGCTACTATTTTTATATAGGTAATATAATACTAATGCATCATGTATTTAATATGTATTTCAGGGGAAGCAGTGCAGGACAGAATTTATCAACAATTAAATCACTTCGTGTATTGCGAGTGCTAAGACCTTTAAAAACAATAAAACGTGTGCCCAAATTAAAAGCAGTGTTTGATTGTGTGGTGAACTCTTTAAAAAATGTTATAAACATTCTCATAGTGTATATACTATTTCAATTTATATTTGCCGTAATAGCTGTACAGTTATTTAACGGAAAATTTTTCTATTGCACCGATCGAAGTAAATATAAAGCAGAACAATGCCAGTAAGTCTAATTACGACCGCACAGTCACTTTCTGATGGTGATGTGCAGGAATTTAAATTTGATATAAAACTGCACGTCACTACTGACGGGTGAATGAAGAATGGCAGTAATAAGATTGATTGTAATTTCGCAGAGGACAATACTTTATGTTCGACGGTGAGAGCGAGCTGCCGAAAGTAGGAAAGCGAGTTTGGGACTCGCAACAGTTTCATTACGACAACGTAATGATGGCTATGTTGACATTGTTTGCTGTGCAAACGGGAGAAGGCTGGCCACAGTGTGTATTTTATTACATTCTTTTCTATAATTCTATTGCATTTGCGAGGACTTTACATACTTACATATTTATATACTTGATTTCAGAGTGTTGCAAAATTCAATGTCCGCCACGTACGAAGACCAGGGTCCCATTCAAAATTTTCGAATTGAAATGTCCATTTTCTACATAGTTTATTTCGTAGTTTTCCCTTTCTTCTTTGTAAATATTTTCGTTGCTTTAATTATCATTACATTTCAAGAACAAGGCGAAGCAGAACTCCAAGACGGAGAAATTGATAAAAATCAGGTAAATAATATATTACAATCTATAGGTTTCTATACGTGTTCGCTTACTGGTATTTTCATCTAATATAATGAACAATACCTTTCTTGTTTGTAATAGAATAAACATTCCTTCAATTATAAAAATATCTCTTATAGATTATGATTTGAATAGAAAATGAATTTTCTTTGATATCTAATATTAACTTGTTTGTTGTTATGTTTCAGAAATCGTGTATCGATTTCACAATACAGGCTCGACCTTTGGAAAGGTATATGCCGAGTAAACGAAGCAGTGTCAAGTATAAAATCTGGCAAGTAGTCTCCTCAACGCCGTTCGAATACTTCATTATGATGCTCATCGTGTTCAATACATTACTTCTGATGATGAAGGCAAGTGCTTTTTAAACTTTATTCCAATCTATTAACAATCTTCGGTTCTTCCTAACCACCCGCCCGCGCCCGCCCAGAAATATCCAATAATTTGTGAAAACATCTTTCTCCTTAACCTTTTCGTTTCGCACTGAAAATATCAACGAAAACAGTTGATTCTCATAGTAAAACTTTTTTTAAATCATTTGGACATTTCACCTATAACCTCTTAGAAGTCGATTTCATTACCCAGCTATAGAACACCATAGCTGACGAAGACTGTGCCACTGAGCTACTCGGTCTCAGTGCTTTTTAACTTTCTGTGTTTGCTGGGTACAGTGAATGTTAATATTAGTATGCCATTTAGTAATAATAGATTTGAAAGAAAGATATCTTCACAAATGTTTATAGCATAATAAAATTAAATGAAAATGAAGCCCTGGATATAAATAGTAATCATGCATACGCATTTGAAAATATAAACAATTCAATACAGAGCAGCCATTTCTAGCGATTTGAACTAATAATAAAGTGTTTCTTTCAGAAAAATAGATATCATTTACATCTTACAGATAGACACTGCACTTGTATTTGTTTGTGGAACTATAGTAAACAAGCAAACATTTTACATTGAACACTGCATGACTCTTATTATTAGGTCATTGCTTCAGCTCATCACACAAGTCGATAGTTATTATCTATATATATATATATTGAGTACGTTTCTTTTTTAACAAGAGCCCTTCATTAAATAGTGTGAACGTGAATTGCAGCGTTACGTATATGTTATTGGCCTGCCAACATGACTAGTAAACACTGTCATGCCAGCTTTTATTATTATTATTATTATATTTATAACTATTGTACGTGAAATGATAATCGTGCATATGATTATTTTTGTCAAATCACACTGCATACGAACAGCTTAAAAGAGAATAAATCCGCGAATTATCGTAATAATTTATTTTAATTACTACGTATTATATTTAATTACACATAATTGTTAAAGAAGATAGACGACTACACACTCACGTGCCTTGTACTATTATATATTTAAATATTTATCATATTTTTGATATAAATATATATCGTTTTAAAATAAAGAACACAATATAGCTATCGTGCAGTATGATTTCACACAAACTTTAGTATGTATTCAATTATTACCGCGCATTTTTAAATTATTCTTATAATTTATCTAGATAGCTACAATTAAATTTTAGATAATTTGCAATATGTCCCTTATAACTTACGAGTACATTTGTTTAGTAATTATTAATCATTTAACTTCACTTTTTCAATCGCGTTTTTTTTTTTTAATTATACTAAATTCGGGATTATTTTAACTTATAATTTCAAATATTTCAAACAAGTTGCGATTTTCTTAATAAATTCAAACTTAACGTTGTATTTTTTATTATTATAAATTAATTGCTTAAATAAAAGAGTATAATTCTCGCCTTTGACTTCCATCCAAGTCAATATTATATAACAAAACCATTAAGCTTATTAAAGTGTGGAATTTATATAATTTGGCTGCAAGAAAATTAAATATTTCGATTCACTTTTCAATATAAGATTAGTTGGAAATTGTCCCGTGTAAATTAAACCTAATTTTGTACATAATATATTTTTACAAGTGATGGTTGGTGTCTCTTTTCGTTCAAGATATTTGATCTATATTTAATGAAGGCTTAACGCTTTTGGATAGTTGAGCAACACGCCAACATATTATTTTTTTATATATATATTTATATATATATATTTGCATTATATATATAAATATATAATTATATTAACAATGACATATTCAATGTAGCATGCGTGTATGTGTATGTGTGGAATATCTGAATATAACTCTATGAGCTGTGTGCTACCATTAAAATCGATCAGTGGCTGCACATGTTTGTGAATGTAATATGGAATCCTGGTTTGTTGTTCAAGATATACTAACAATTATGATAAATGAGTACGTATACTTTGTTGTCCTAATTCGTGTTTTCCTACCTTGTCTCTCTGCCCCCCTGTAAATTTTATTATGTTTTATACGACGAAACTAGCGACAAATCATTTACACAAATAAAAATTTCTTTTCTTATAGTTGTATCACGCGATTCAACACTTGGAATTACTATTCGACAGAATTTTAACTACTTTAAATTCTGGTTTATAATTATGATTACTGCAACGATTATTTAACTAATAAATAATTTCTACTATTATATATATTTGACACAATTAAACCTGTTTTAAAAAAATTCATATTAGTAGTCAACCTAAACATATAATTGCAGTTGTCTGTTATGAGATGCATCAGTAACAGATATTTCATCGGACAGTTTTTCCAAATGTGTTTCATACTCGTGTGATACAAAAAAGTACTTTTAGCAAAAAAATATATATATTGCGGTTAAATGGAAATAATGGAACACTTTGCTTCGTATATACATACATATACATATTTAGTGTCTAGGATAATCAGTGTATATTACCAGTTAATTAGCAGTATGCCAATGTGTAATGCACTACAGTCAGTGAATGTGTGTGTGTGTGTTGACAGTATTACAAGCAAAGCGACATGTACAAGCAAGTCCTTAAGTACCTCAACTGGGGCTTCACAGGGTCGTTCACAATCGAGTGTATCTTGAAGATTATAGCGTTTGGCGTTCGGGTAAGCTGTGTAGGACCATTCTAATGCAACTCTTACATACTTATTATTATTATCATTCAATTGCATTATCTCAAAATAATGCTATTACTAATCAAACTTAATCAACATATGGTGATTTTTCATTTTGTATTATATGTCGATTCATAGTGTGTTCATATTTGAATTGGTCAAGTTGATTAAGATTGATAAGATTTCTTAAAAATTTTCTTTATTTATAATATCTACATTTCACAAGAATTTCAGTCAATATTTATAAATATGGGTAACAATTTTGTACTGTATATTTTTTAACATACCTACCATAAAATAGCATCGATTAGTATTGAAAATGTTTTCTTACTTCAAAGATTACCATGTTTAATTTAATTCAAAAATTAGGACATTTGTAAATAACAACAATTAATTTTCAGATATCCTTTACAGTTTAACCAGTTTAAAATTAATTATTTTGTTAACCCATACTCAGTAAACACAACATATTACATCTGATGCGACGAACCATATATTTAGAACTGTTAAGGAATACATTTAATATACTCGTATATATCTAACCCAATTAGTAACCAGGGTTGAAAAGTCGAAACAAAAAATTGTGTTATAGCGTTTAAAACGTTTTTATAACGGTTGAAACATTATAAAACCATTTTCTTTTGATGTGCTAGTTGGAAAGGAGATATCAGTCGCAAAAGACATCAATTTTAGATTTCGTTTATGTTTTTGAAACATATTAAAATAGTTCTCAAGTGTAATTGGAAAACGTGCCAGAAATGTAATAAACAGTAATTGTGTTTACTAGGTGTTTCCTATTGTTTTCCCTATGTTACCCAAATGTGAAACCAAACGTGTTCCTTTGACGTTTTCTCCTGCCATCTTGCACATTGATACAGCACAGTAGAAAGCACCTTCGATTTATTATAATGCAGAGAATGATGGTGACCAGCGTTTGTAACAGTCAACTGGTGCATGTGTGCATGCATAGTTTCTATGTATTTTTGATTGCAAGAGCATGTTGTTTCTATATCTATTATAAATATATATATTTAGTGTAGCCACTAACATAACAAAGATACCTAACTTGAACACATTTGGAGCGCTACCTACAGAATACATCCACACACTTTTCTCTATTTATTCGTAATACTTTTTGGAAGATTACTCGTTCGTAAGAGCTGCCATTATTTTTGTTGTTTTCTATGTTTATTTATCGTTTTGTGTTTATATACAAATACGAGATGAAATCTCTTCCCAAACTGGAAAAGAGACCATATATATATATATATATACTTATTTGTAGAGTATACGCAGTTGGTTAATTTGAAAAATCACGTATATATATATTATACAATAATTAATTAATATCTATTATTATATATTATATGCATATATAACTTAGTGAATCGCTTGGAATTGGAGGCTCTTACAGGTGGTGGGTTTAGTGAACAAGGTAGGCAGTATTTTTTAGTTGGTAGTGTTGGCTATATTTGCCAGTTGTCTTGTAGTACCACGACGCTCCACCATTACTCGCTGACATCCTGGCCATCATGAACATTGTGTTCACATTTATGTTCCTGCTTGAGACTGTCTTGAAGCTCATCGCCTTTGGGTTCAAGGTAACTCAAACCACTCTCATTCTCTCTCAGTTACTGTAGTTATATGTTCATTCTTTTATTTCATACATATATATTATTATATATGTACATACAACTATCGGTCGATCTAGCTAATACACCATATTCCCTAATTTTATCGGTGTGTCTTATTTACCTTCGTAGATTTACTTACAAACTACATTCATATACAACCCAGCAAGCATACATATTATCTACTTTTTATTATAGTCCATTTCAAGAAAATAACATCATGTTATTACATTTTATACATTTACACCAATCAAATTTCTAGTTTAATTTAACTCAAATATAATTCGAATCAAATATCTATTATTCATAAATTGGAGTATGAAGAGTTGCAGAAAAGTTCATCAAACACAAATCGTCAACTGTCTAACAGTTCGTTAAGGATCTATACGAATTTTATCTTTGACGGACTATAAAACAACTGATAGTTTGTAAACACCGACGAACCTTTCAACAACTGAGCATAAGCCTTGATTTATATTTAATTGCTTTAGCTGTTTTTTAATTAAATTGAACAAAGATACCTACTGTAACTAAAAATAAATGCTAGTTGCTATTTTTAAAAGTAACAAGCATTTCTTGATTAATTTGGAATTAACTGTTAAATTATTACGCACTTTGTCTGGTCGCTACAACCGACTTACTGTTACTTGCGCATAAACGTATTTACGTCTCTGCACAACTAACCACAAACTGATTACAATGACTAGCGTAACAAAAATATCGCTATCTATTTCAAGATCCATACGAGAATATTTGGTTGAAGAATTTGGAATATTGTTATTATATTTATTAAAAAAACAGTGTCTAAATATCTGTAACATATCTGATATTTTGATTTATACATGTCAATGTCAACTGTTTCTTGATAAAGCGTGTTGACTGCTAGCTTAAAATATTATTATTTTAAAAATAATAAATTTCATATTGTCTAAAAGTCAAAATAATATGTTTGCTGGGAGGTAGTTATTATTTATTGTACTCAATTCACACTTTTATTATTGAAAAGTAATATTTGTTGATATATATTTGTGATATCTAACTGAATTTTAATTTATGTGAATTTCCAATTTCGTAATATTATAAATATATACGTATATAATCGTTATATGGATCACTTGCCCTCACAGTAGTTAGTAGTGTTTTAGAAGTAGATATATGATTATTATTATTATTATTATGGTAGTGTAACTGTTTCCTTTAGACATAGAAATTAGTTACTAATTTGCTTCAATGACAGAGGACATTTTGCATGTACAAATACTAAAACCCAATTTCCTAGTCCGTTATATCAGCACATAAAATACGATATCTGAAAATTTGAATAGCTTTAATTGAAACGATTGATGATTGACATTATTATTATTAAAAATGATATTTAATACACTTGATAGTTCATTTTGAAGCAAATCTTAATACTTTTCTCATTTTGTGTAGAACTTTTTCAAAGATCCTTGGAATACGTTCGACTTCGTAACTGTAGTCGGCAGTATAGTGGATGCAATGGTTATAGAATTTGGTGTAAGTATAGAAAATACGTATAACTTTGAGAATTTTGAACTATTTAGGACATACGTTACACGTCATGAACGATTTTATGACATAGAGTTTATCACTCTTAATGGAATGAGAGTTTTATTATAAATAGTCCACATACAGTTTTACACATGACATGCAGGTTATCATTGTTTTATTTCACAAGAATTGCAGTTTATTTGCGCGTAAGAACTATATTTTAGACATTTAGTTTATTTGCAGTTTTGGTTTTTAATTAATTCTTTTAATTTTTTACAATTATGATAAAAGGAGAGACAACAAAAAGAAGAAGGCAAGGTAAGTTGTACATTTTTGGAAACCCCAAAATAGAAACAACTGAAAAAAAAACCATAACAAAAGAAGCCTACTGTTTTTATTTATTATTTAACTTCTACATCGTTCCTAATTTTGAGATGCCTTTTATTATAAAAGCATGTGTTGTGTACATGGAAAACTATTTTCTTAGTTGACTTCTTCATACTAAATTTCAAATTTACTAAATTCATATTAATTTATCAATGGCATTTATTCATATTTACATTAAATTATATATGTATACGTCACACCAACCAAAAGTCAAGCATAATGTGTACAATGTAAACAATTGACTTTTGGTGGTAACGTTTCAATTATATTTTTATTTTTTAATCATACTTAAATTATTTTAATAATCAAAATAAAATTAGGAAACAACCTTCTTAGAATTGGAACACATCGTATGATACATACAAGAGTACAAACTTCGTTAGTAATTGTTAGATATTTATTTGATTAAAAACCTTATGTTCTATACTGCTTATTTATAATAATTTTTATCATAGAATTACATTTTAGTTCCTCGTCATCAATGTTTAGTACCTATTCTATATGTAGATGTAGTCTATATTAACACGTTGACTGCCAAATTATTAAATACAAAATCCACTATGGCTGCTCGTATTATGGAAGTGGTATTAAACTTAAAATAAAAATGTAACATTGACAAAAATATTACATATATTTCTATAACAGTTTCAAATGATTACATATACTAATAGTAATATCTAATGGTGCTCAACGTGTTAAGAAACTCAGGCAAAGACTAATAAATGTGTGACCTTGAGACGGAAGCAATATTAACAGCTTTTTTTTTAGTAATATGTAAATAAAACACACTTTAAAGCACTACTATTGTCTTCTCATATCAAATAGTAGTTTTATGGTAAAGTCAACGCCTGCGTTATATATTAAAATTAAATAATAAATGTATTAAAATATGAAATTCTATAATATAGATAGGTGTGCGTATGTATCTCGTAAATAGATACGTTTAGACATAGATTTGTAGCTTTTGTGGATTTAATACATGTGTAATTAAACTTAAAATGAATATTATATTGCTAGTAATTGTTCCATATGTGAGCAAGTTGCTGAAGTAGTTTTATTATGTTGCAGGAAAACTTCATCAATGTCGGTTTCCTCCGTCTGTTTCGTGCAGCTCGCCTTATCAAGCTCCTTCGACAAGGATACACAATACGAATTTTACTGTGGACTTTTGTACAAAGTTTTAAAGCGTTGCCGTATGTCTGTCTGCTCATAGCAATGCTGTTCTTTATTTACGCCATTATAGGCATGCAGGTACGTCCGCACACAACATTTACCTAGGCGAAATAGACCATCTTTGGTCCGTAATGACAAATATTTTCTTTGCTTCAGGTGTTTGGCAATATAGCACTCATTCCCGAGACTTCCATAACACGTCATAATAATTTTCGAGATTTCATTCAAGGCCTTATGTTACTATTTAGGTAAGGCATCCTATATCTTGAAGCACAAAGGTGATATGTGTGCAAAATGCATTTTATTAAAATAAACATTTAATTATCATTTTCAGTAATAAATATAAAATAAAGTTTTCGCATTTGTAGATGTCACTTTTGAGTTTCAAGACAATTAACTAAGTTATGCATCTTATGATGACTAATATTATTGGAATGTTGTTAAAGGTGTGCGACGGGAGAAAATTGGCCAATGATAATGTTATCGTGTATAAAAGGTCAACCGTGCGATCCTCGTGCGTTGAAAGAACCAGAGAGTTGTGGTTCAAATTTAGCATACGGATATTTTGTATCATTTATATTCTTTTGTTCATTTCTTGTAAGTATTCCTCTTATGCCCTCTTGCACCATTTCCACCCCTTACTGTATGCAATATAGTGTGCCAAATATGACACTTACAATAATTTTACTCATATTAGGTATACATAAAAACATATAAATCAATTTGATTATACACAATAAATGACCGTAAAAAGCGTAGTTGCCATTGGACCTTTAGAGCTAATTCATTTTGGTTTTTTAATTCAAGCTTAGTTTCAATATCTTCATATAAAGCCGTGATGCTTTTCGACGAATATATAATTTCATATTTTCTTTTATCTATAATTACAGATGTTGAATTTATTCGTAGCCGTCATCATGGATAATTTCGATTACCTCACGAGAGATTCGTCAATTTTAGGCGCACATCATTTAGACGAATTTGTAAGAATATGGGCAGAATATGATCCCAATGCTACGTAAGTTGTTATTGTGTCATATTCGGTAATTCAGTGTTGTACACATTCGAAATACCTGTTTTAAAAAGAATCTTTTGTCGTCTACACTCAGCGAAAAATATCATAATTAAAATCAATTTTTGAGGAAAATCATTTTCTCTCAGTGTACACTTAACTTTTTTATACGTACTTATATTTAATTTTTAACAGAAACAATTCCTTTTATAATATAACAACTATATATAGATATATTGTTGATACTACGTATAAGAAAGGAAGACATTAAATATTTCAGCAAAGCATTTGAAATGAATTCTTTATAACTTATATCATGTATAAGATGTCCGATAAAGTACTCGGAACTAGTATAATTTGGGGAGGTTTAAAATAACGATTTGTTGTATTTTATTCCTCACATCATAATTGTACTAATCCCGAAATTTACAACAACATTGAGTTATTAAGTACTTTTTCGGCAATTGTGGTGCAAGTTTTAAACCAAGCATTTGAAATTCTTTGTTGAAATGTTTTACGATTGTTTTAAACTAGTGTTTTCGAATGCAATGTACAGCACTGCTCATATTCAGTACAAATATGTTTAAATAAATAAATATATGAATGATTATGATTCCAGTGGTAAAATACATTATACCGAAATGTACGATATGCTAAAAAACATGGACCCCCCTTTAGGGTTTGGCAACAAATGTCCGAATCGTTTAGCGTATAAGAAATTAATTCGCATGAATATGCCGGTGGACGTAGATGGCAGAGTTAGTTTTACAACTACACTTTTTGCATTGATTCGTGAAAACCTCAGTATTAAAATGCGACCTGGTTTGTTTTTCATTTAATATCAATGTTTTTGTCAGTCAGGGTGTCTACCAGTCCTGAAAATTCTACACTTTGCTGCATTTTTTATTCCGGTTACGACCACGCATTCTCACTCCAGTCACATTACCCACATTTATCATATTTTTATTGTCTTTCTATGTATGAAATGTTTTTTCCAATGTCGCACTCACTCACCATACAATTATATCACTCTAGCTCTCCTAGAAACACCAACACCACAAATATCTATCAGGCACTATATTTCCACATCTTCCTTTTATATTTATATACCATATACCAAACCCAGCATTCGCTTTTGTACATTCTTGGAACTTTACACTGAAAGAAAGATTTTTTTCCCCCTTAAATTATTACTAGTCTCATAGTTAGAAGTATTTCATTTCATTCACTTTTTATTATATCATATCACATATATCAAAAAATCTTTCCTTCAGTATTTTTTACATAACTAATTAACTAATTTTTATTTGTTTAATTATTTTTTCTCTATATATATATAAATAAAATTTCTTAAAAGGGTATTTCACACTAATAAAACTAAATCTTCTAACAATACTTAGATCAATATGCTTTTTCAAAATTCTATTTGTTATCAAATTTAGTCATTCGGTATAATATGCTTATTGCTTCTAGATGCGTTTTGCAAGTTTTGTCTATTTTAAACTGCATCAGTGATGTGTGCGTGTTTGTATGAAATTCCCTTTTATTATATTATATATGTATTAACATCTTTAATAATAACTAAAAGCTGTGAACTGTTTTTGAAATGTGTTTGAATTCCTAGAATATCCTTGAATTTTTGGTAATACATTTTTGGTAGACACCTCATGCGTTCGTGCATTTAACGCATTTGCTTGCTTTCGTCAATTGCTTTAACTAATCAAAATTATAGCACAAGAAATGGACCAAGCAGATGACGAACTGCGAGAAACAATAACAAAAATTTGGCCTTTGCAAGCCAAGAATATGATAGATGTTTTAGTTCCGCGAACCGATGAGCTGAACAACGGCAAATTAACTGTGGGGAAAATATACGGTGCATATTTGATATTGGAGAGTTGGCGTACCACACGTTTCGGCCAAATTGAGCCCAGCGGTCTTCCAGTAAGTGTTTTTCCTTTATTTCATATCATTTTAATTAATCAGTTTAAATCGAATAATATTTATTAATAACTTACGACTCCATGCGAAGGAAGCTCTTGTATAATGAATTACAATTTTGTGCAAATTTAACTGAAGAGTATAGTTTTGTCACTAATTCGTGTAGATGATTAATATTATACTTGAGCTTTCAAAATATAAATAATACAACGGCATTGACTAGAATAATTATATGGTATATTCTCTGATACAATGGTGGAATATAATGCACATAAATATTAAACATACAAATTCTTAATCAATTATGAACACAGTGAAAAATCGGTGTAAGTTCCTTTTTGATAACACCATGAATGGTGGCAATAGTTAGTACATATATATTGTAGTGTATACCTACCTTTAACAGTGTTATTCGTGCCATGTCGATGTTGCTCCATATATTATTGTTGAAAAGAATTGTTCGCATCATTTGTGCCCTTCGAACTTGTGCTCATTACAAAAGCATATAGTTACAAGGGCACAAACAGTAGAGGAGTGTTAGTGCAATTGATTCATTCTTAATACTGACTAAATGAACCATTTTATATTTAATATAAAAGTATAAAATAACCATATCCGTCCAGCCATATACTGTATCAATGACAATGGTGGCGTTGTAATTAAAATAATATTTACAAATTCTCAACTTAAAATTACATATACATATGTTTAAGTTTTATTTTTAATTTAATTAGAACGTTCGCACACAGAGTCTATTCAGATCTGTTATAAAGTTAGTTGCACTAGAGTTTAGAAGAATATTATTTTATAAAGTAAATTCTGACTTGCGTCGCCACTTGTCAATGGGCTCTTATGATTGTGTTTAGGATATAGTTAGTTACCTGCCCCCTAATATACAACAATGTATATTTGTTTACAGGGTTTTGGAAATAGCCCTACAGCAAACCACGCGGTAGTATATTACTTCTCCCTCTTGTTATTTATTTTATCTTTCTTATTGTTACGTGCTGTTTACAAGGAACTTTCCACATAGATTTTGTAATGCGCAATAATTTTAGTCTTGAACTTGTCACGAATTATCTCATTCATAGTAAGGTCCTGTAGTGTGATTGGACTGTAGACAGCTAGTCTGTTTAGTAGATTATTAGCTGGCTCGTTATTCCTCCTCATCTTGTTCCAACTGTGTTGTCTGGTTTTTAACATTCGTAGATCTTTAATCGTAGTTTTCAAATGATCATACTCACAGCATCGGCAATATTTAATTATTCAATTTTGTGATTCATATTTTCAAACTTTTGCTAATACAACATGTCCTTGACACAGTATTGCGCCTAGTTTCAAGGGCATGTTGTTCTCAAACTGTGTTGTCTTTTATAATTAGCTGATGTTGCACATATTCTACTATTTTAACCATTATTACTTTATATTCAACACGTTTCCTACCCTGAATTTCTTTTGATTTCTATACTGATGATATTTGTGTCATAAATCCACGGCAGTCAACGTGTTGAATATGCATGACTATAATATATTATTATCTAGGTAACTCGTATTTAATGTGCCGTTTTTTGGAATGTCTTTTTATAAAAGCTGTATGTCAATTTTTTATAGGTTTTAATATCTGCATGTTGCATTTTGGAATGTCATTTCCTATGAGTATGACTTGTGTCTATTAAATATTTCAAAACAGGTGTATAACAATAGATCCATCGTAAAGTCTTCGGAACACAAGTAAAAACAAATTTAACAAAAATCAGAATCTAGACTTTAGAATAGAACTAGCCGTGTATCTATATAGAATATTTTAGTTTTACATACACAACGGATTTTTAACAAGAAATGTATACAATAACTGTCGGACTCGAATATGAAAGTTGTAACATTTGTTGAATGGCAGAAAGCATCATTTTTTAACTGCCTGTTGGACATGGCCGGACAATTGGGAACGGGGGGCAGCCGAACAGGATCCCTCAGTCTTGAGGGCGTGCCCCTCATGGCAAACTCAACATCCGAACAAGACCAGCTGGACGAAGGCTCTCTTGCGACACTTGCTAGACGAAACACTATGCGAAATCGGTCGCTAAGGTAATACACCTATTGCAACAGTGTCCAACATTTTTTATCAATTTTTTTACAAATTAAAAAAAATCATAAATTATAAATTCGCGATTCAAATTAAAGCCACTACAAACTCAAACCAGATAAATTATTACGTCATAAACAATAAAAGATAAGAATATGTTTTATTTTTTACTATTTTTATCTATTTTGAATAGATGTGAATTACGTTACTTAATAATTTATTTGCGGTCAACTGCCACCAATATGCACCTTGCATATAAATATCTACTTATATAGAAAGAATTTAAGCATTCAATTGTTTTAATACTAGTTTATTTTGTTCTAGGAATAAAAAGGTGAAAGGCCGCCATTGTTGGTAACTTTATCAGTGTGTTGTTACAGTTACATGGTTCCCTTGAAAATGAAAAATTAGGTTACACCAGTAGAAGATAGTTTAAAAATAAACACAAATCCAAAAATTAATAATAATAATAAAAAAGATAATTTGTTATAGTTTAGGTTCTTCTAGAACGTCAAAATGTTACGATATATTTTAAAAGATACTTAATAGATGTTATTAGATTTCAGACAGATGTTAGAATAATACAGTTGAAAGCTAAGTAATAGGCAAAATTAGTGAACATATTGGAAGTTAGTTTTAGTGACACAATTGAATCATTGCAAAACCTGTTTACACTTTTTTCTATTTAAACTATTTTAATTATTACTATTTATATACGTATATTATATGTGTTGCACGAGTCATGCATGTTTCACTTCCGTGCATGTTCATTAGTATATATATATATATATATATATATATATATATATATATATATATATATACATATATATATATATATATATATATATATATATATATATATATACCTCTGATTGTATGGCCATGGTATGAATGAGATTCGGTCGGGAGAGTTGAGTCGTTTGCTGCCGCATATTACTAACTGAACGTCACTGACGTCACGTGACCTGCTTGCTGAATGTTGTGTGATTGTAACAGATGATGGAATTACAAGATGTGATGGCTGGATCACGTCGCCCTTCCGAAGACAGTATTGTTGACCAACAACATTTACATCCGACCACGTACAATAGCTCACATCGCAGATCGCCAAGCTTAAGGTAAAGACATATATATATATATATATGTATTTTTTAAATTTGATTAATCATTCCAACAACTGCTCCTAAATTAACTTTAATATGTATATATCTTAATATCGTTTTAAAAGTAGACGTGGTAACTCGCCAACACTGCAACGTAGTCCATCACCGAGAAAACGATACATGCAGCACGATATTGGTTTCTCGGACACCGTATCCAATGTGGTGGAAATTGTCAAACATGACCATCACCGAGGATACTCATCAGGAGGAAGACATCGTATACGTAGTGAGTTATATTTTTATATAAAACATATTGCACCTATATATGTATTCGTTTGATGTTCATACACTGAGAAAAATATGTCTATTATAGTCTCTTTTTTCATAAAAAGAACATATGTAACATATATGATCTGTTTTTCATAAGAATGCAGCGTTAATCTTATGATGTACTTCGTTGCTCTCACTTATGAAGCGGTTATGCTATGTTAGTGAGAGTGACAAGGTTGTAAAATAGAAAAATTATTACGTCACACACAATATCGTATAACAAAATGTACAATTGAAGTTCATACAATATTATACTTATTTGTATTACAATTAGAAAATGCAAGACAAATTTTCTATGTGCGTAGGCATTTATTTTTCTCAGTGTGACGCCTGCAGGAATACGTCTTACAGATTCAATCAAAGTGAATTATTTTAAAATTGTAATAGTTTTTTTAATTCTAAAATAGCTAAGTAATAAATATCTATGACGAAGATAAACAACATTTCACATTAAATAGAAGCAATGCTTCTATTGAAACCAAAATACTAAATATGGTTGGATTTAAATGCTACTATAAAATTCTATGAATAGAATGTTAGCCTAATTTAGTTTCTTCTTATTTGTTTTTCTCTTTATCTATATCTATCTACTTTTCTTTTCTATATATCTTTATCTATTTCTTTTGGTTCGCTAGAGGGTTCTAGTCCCAGAATGTAATTTCATTGCAATCCAGTCGGGCAGTAATTAAAGAATACTTATGACTGTTGCTTATTTCTGCAGACGGCATAATGTCAATTAGTCAATGTGATGTAAATGTGTGATGTTTATATGTGATTCAATCAATAGGGTACTTGATGAATTCAGTTTATATTATTGGAAATTTGATAAATTTGTTCGCCTAGATTCTTGGTCAGCATCCACTAGTCCAGCTCGGTCTCCGTCTCCAACGCATAACATGCACACATCGCGATCCGGTAACTCGGGACATGGACCAATGCGGACGAACCGAGCTTACGGCACGACAAGCCTATGCCAGCGTTCCAGATCACCCAGTCCGACGCCCCACTCGAATCCGAAAGGACCACCCACTATCGGTAAACTAAATTCAATAGAACTCTATAGTTTTTATCGCGGTACCTATCTATACAAACACCGTCACATTACGGACACTGCAAACATCGTACAACATCAAGTACACTTGTTTCGCTTCTAAATCATTTATAGCTACATTTGTTTGAATACACTTTGAGGACGCTACATTTTATACATACTACATAAATATATGTTTCGTTTAGCGCTCTAAATACAAAGGACCACTCGCGGATTCCTAATATATACTATATATATACTGCAATGCACTTATTTATCAATTTTTTATATTTATTTATATACACACACACACGCACAGACCTGTGTCTCTCATCTCGGATGTAAGACATATTTTCTCTTCTTTATCGATCATTCGTTCGTATCGTAATACCTCTCAGTTCACACTATCCCTATCTACCATCACTGCAAAGTACGTGTGTCCGTATTAGTTCGTGATTTTTCAGCAGTAATATCTCCAAATTTTTAGAACCATAAGTGCCCTATTGATTTTAAATGCTTCTTCTTCTTGTTCGCTGTGGAAAAATAAGGTCTTTATAAGACCGGTTCCGAGTTCATTGCAAAACTATACTAATATATGTTGTTTCTCAATTGTTTTCCATAGCATGTGCCGTAGTAGGACTTAATCCACCTACAGTCGTTCAGCTTCCGCCAGCAGCTGATCCTGTAAATGTGCAACGAAGTTATCCGGTGTTGGGTGGTCGCAGAGGTCAAGGACGTCGTCTACCGCCGACCCCATGTAAACCATCCACGTTACAGTTGCGCCCTGCGAACATTAACTTCCCCAAATTGAATGCGTCGCCCACTCACGTGAGTCGTTTTCATTATTACTGATGCTGACATATACCTTGGCCTTTTTTCTACATTTTAGGTTTATAGGGGGAAACTGCTTAACAAGGTTTGAGTCTACTAACACAAATATATAATTTAGTTTATAAAATGATGCAGATACCTACATATATAGCTATAAATATGTATATAATATCGTCTTTTTTTTTATTAAAATGGCAATCATGAATCAAACAATAGGGGATCGATAGATAATATAGGCAATAATTTTCAGAGATGCACATTTTAGTAATAAGTAAATCGAATCAGTTTGGTATATACGAAGTCCACTTTAATATATTATTATAACATAAAGACAGATAGAATATTGTATTTGCCATTATTATTATTGCAATAATTGTAATATAGAGTGGGCCATCTGTTGGCTTCTTTTTGAAGTGTGTGTTATTTCGATAGTTTGCAACACTAACGCGCTTGACATTGATAGATATGTTGTGGCAAGCCTCCTAATAACGGAGGTTTGACACTACATATCTACTAATGTCAAGCGCGTCAGTGTCGCAAATTGTCGAAATAACACGCACTTCAAAATGAAGCCAACAGATGGCCCACCTATATTATTTCATACAATTTTTTCTTTCGTTCTTTCATCATAATCGCCTTATTTGGTAAGTTACCTGAAAAGCGTAATATATTTTCCTTAAACTAATTTTAAAATATATGCCTATAGAATTTTAAAAATGATTTTACATTTGTGTGTATATTATATCTTGAGTAAACTTCAACAAATTGTATAAAAATGCAATAAGTAGTAAATAATAGAAATCGATAAATTCGGTTTGATTTCTATAAATATAGAGATACCTATATTGAGAAAAGTGTTTATTTCGTTGATATAAATGTGATAACTTCCAGATACAGACCCACTCTGCGCATAATACTCCACACAATATGCCACAACACGGCATGGGCTTCCATCGAGATCACGTCGGCGTCGGCGTCGCCGCTCGGGAGACGAACATGCCTTCGCTGCACCAGGACGTGATGTCGCCGCCGCACCAGCACGCCGTCGCCGCACCAAACATCGCGCCGCTCAGCTTCGAGCAGGCGGTCGCGATGGGTCGGGGCGGTCGCATGCTGCCGAGTCCCGTGCCTAACGGCTACAAGCCCAAGCCCCCAAACCGCTCGCGCCACTCGGACTCTGACGACGATGACTGGTGCTAACAGACGGGGAACTGTGTCATTATAAGTTAGATTTGTTAGTGAACCGTTTCGCCTTCAAGGAATTGAAGTTACTATAGAATTATAAATATAATAAACTCTTTTTAAAACTAAACAGAAGTGAATCCGATTTAATGGCATGCATAATAAACATTAAATACTAAACTGAACAGACAAGTGGTATTCAAGATTATCATTGCATTCGATCGGTGACCATTTTTATTATTAACGGCAAGTTAATCATATTGATAATATTAAAATACAACAAACTAACATTGGATTTAAAACATAAATGCCCAAGTATAACGCAATTTTAAACAATACTGCCATTAAGAATCAGTTGACATTTTTTTTTGTTTGTTTGTCGCTCCGTCTCATCATTTATAAAAAACAAGAACAACAACAGAACATAATAATACCGCCACCCTAACACCAGTACGAGCACCACCACCACCACCACCACTACCACCACCAAAACCACCACCACCACCGCCATTACTGACCATCAACCACACACACATTCGCGCGACGGGGCTAATCCCGGGCTATTCCTGCCCATAAAACCAACCCCAGCCATGTCGAAAATGTGTCGTTTTTTTGACTAGTCCATCACGCTGTGTCGACCGCGACATATTGTGCAGGATTCGCTGCTGATATGTAAATAGCTCTCGTTTTTAAAATTATATATATAAAAATATTATATGATATATATATAGTTGTTTTATTTAGGATAGTTTTTTGATCATCACTGAACCATCCTAAACTTAAATAAATTATTATAATTCTTCCCTGAAGTGCTTTAAATTATAACATTTTACGAAAAATAAAAGGCATTTTTATCAAAACAGTAACTTGAAAATTTTGTTACTTTTGTGTCCAGTTATGCGTTGACTTGCTCTGCGTAATTAGCAAAAAATTATTATATAATGCAAACACATTTTTTCTGTGATAATAAACTTGTGCTACGTGAAAGGGTGTTTTCCACAACTATGAGTGATCACTCTACTAAAGTGCGCGTCGCTGGTACTCTGCTGCTACATCATTCGTCACCGTCAACAACTTCAGGAACAACCCATCACTCTTCTCTGCGAATGCCCCTCCCATCGACGCTGCTCTCTTCTACTTCTCCTTAATTGGTCATTGCTTCTAACACTTGCCCTTACCCGCCCCATTGACGACACAGACCCCGCCCCATTAAACATGACCGCCCATCGACCCCTCCTCCAACAACCCCGATGATAAAACAATGAACCAAATCGCCGCTCGAAGACGACGACTATAGACGACGATCACCGAGCTTTTGCTCGAG
This sequence comes from Nebria ingens riversi, assembly GCA_018344505.1. NCBI lineage: Eukaryota > Metazoa > Arthropoda > Insecta > Coleoptera > Carabidae > Nebria > Nebria ingens. The sequence continues at coordinate 36,952 of JADQWA010001205.1, forward strand.
ATTAATATTGAAATATGTATGTACTATATGAGATGAGCATCCTCGGCATTATGCGACCGCCTTCCTCTCTCTCTCTATCTCTATCTCTCTTAACAAAATAATAAGCTCGGCGTGTGTATAAATAGATCAAATAATAATGCCTCCACACTTGTTATAAATATGAATACATAAAGAAATACTTGTGCTATAATGTATTTAAACTCTTTCGATTACATTTGTTATTATAAATAATTCTTTTAGCGTGAAATGGTTCTATTTTTAAGGACGAACAGCACCTTTCTTACTGAGAGAATGGCACTTTCTTAAAAATGAAATCTTTATTAGTTAACTGTTCATTGAACAAAGATGCCTTAAAAAAATCTTGATCAGGGCCCGTGCTAGCACGACCCCTGTGACTAACAATTATTTAGTGAAAAATACATATAAAGTTCCCAATTCACCGACGGGCGTGGGCTTTCCCCCCCGCCTTCCCGTTCTTTAAAAAAAACATAAAAATAATAATAAATCTAAAGTATTTGATCATTTCATATATACTTGTATAATTTATGTCATATTATTTATTATAAGTATGTATATGTTATATCTACGTATATGCAGTCAGTCAGTCAGTCAAACACTTTTGTTTTTATATAAATTATTCTAATAATTATTAATAACAATTGAATACGTAATTCTAATACTGTTTTAGTGTTCGAAAACGAAACCTGAGTTCTGAGAGCAGCACCGCGAGTGCCGCCCTACAGTTATAGCGTGTTCATTCATACATACAAAATAATTTCATTCGAAGATAAAAAATTTAAACAAATATCGGTAGTGTACAAATGTGTGAAAAATACCTATACATTATTATGACAAACTGGCAATCATTTACTTGCGGAATTGTGGTTATAGCATTATTAATAATATACAACAGCATCAGTCACGTAATGACATCGTCGTGAATGTAAAAATATTATTAGTATTACAAACACATTTTTTGTTTACTGGTTAATCAAATCTGTTTTGAATTTAATTTTAATTTATTTTATTTAATTATTTATTTATTTATTTATGTACTACTCTACTTTCAAGAAAAATTCCATTTTGAAATGTTTCGATATATAATATATTCTATATGAATAAAAATTCTGCCAATTGAACAAAAATGCGGGTTACATATTTTCACTCTATTATATATTATAATATATAGCTTTAAATACGTATTATTACTGATTGGTGTGTGGGTGTGTGTGTGTGGAAGTCTGTGAAATTGATTTTTTTATCATTTACAGTGTATTATTTCATGTATATAATATGTGAATCTGTTTGCCACGCGTGTAAAAAGAAACAATGTAATAAACAATTGTCATTGGGTGATGAAAACAGTACTCGCACATTAGTTGATGTGTGTTGCCGGGAATACCAGGGATCAACTGTGTTCTTTCCAAAAGAAAATTTAAAAAAAAATTAATAATAAAATCTAGAACATTTATATTAAGAATACTTATAATACGATGATTATATTGGCACAGTCATTTGCATCACGCACCCACTGATGATTCCCTCTGATACATCGACCCATGTGCACCTGAGAAATACGAGGGGCTGTATGGATACATAACACATAACAATGTTATGTCATCATGTTATGGAATGTATCATATACATAAACCCTTTTGTACCTCTAAAATATAATATGTACTAACTACTCGAGTAAAACGTTTCGTGTAAAAGAAATGTTGCCGATGGCGCGACAGTCTATTTCGTTGCAGTCGGCAACATTTTTTGGAATGGAATAAGCACTGAATACATTTTTGTCTGTTTTGTATGATGTGTTCTTACATTTCATGTAATTACCAAATAGATTAGTGTTTAATGAAGTTACCATTGCTTAATAATCATTTTTTAAATGAAAACCATATTAAATTAATATGTAATATACTGTTTTCTATTTTCCCTCAAAATAATACAATTCAAATACAATATTATTTTTTATTTATTTATCCCGTTCAGTCACCGTATATTCTTGGTTTGTGCAACATAATTTACAACAGCATTAACAATCATTGGAGAATTCATTCTTTCATCGCGTACACTCATTTATTTACTTATACCTACACGAAATATTATGGTTTTTTTTATTATTAGGTAAATCATTTTCAGTTTAGACTAAAATTAAAATGTAGACCGTCTGTTATATACTGGACGGGATTTTGACTATACGAGGGTATTTGCTAGTGACTGAACAACCTACGGGACAGAGTTTTGACTGAACGGGCTTTGACTTAATCCAAATAACACTTCTTGAGTAAATGTTAAACCATTTCGAAACTTCTCCTTCACTTTGTCAACATAGAATCTTTATATGAAATCATAAAAGAGTTACAGGAAGACTGTCGAGATTAGGTGCTGAATTATCTAGAGTAAATACAATTCCAGGAAATTCCTCGTTAGAAGAACAAGATAGATTCAACATACCCAAACACTAATTAGTAAGTATTTGATCATTTTTATTCTTAAATCCTTACATTTTAAAATAATGTACAACATTAAATATCTCAAGAATATGAAAATATACAACTCGCGAAATATACCTTTTGATCTTCCCTAAGCCGAGTTTCACTACTTTCGGAATTCCTCTATGTGTGTTTGATCGCTCTACAGCCAAAACTACCTATGCTATAATCATGAAACTTTAAACTTAAGATTTGTATATGGCTCGCAAAAATACCTTTTATTTTTAAAAGAATATTCAAAACGGTAATGCATGTTTACTCTAGTAATTTTTTGGGAATTCTGCAATATTTCTAAAACGGCTGCACTGACAGAAAATATAGCAGTATTCAAAATGAAACATATTAATATTGTGCCCAACTATTGTTTGAAAGAATTCTTTAAAAAGTGTGTCGATTACTAGAAAACTGCTATTTAAATTTTTAAATTTCTTATTTCATAGGAGAAAACATGTTGGCGGTCTGTCTCTCGACAGTCGACACTGAAGGATAAATTATTTTTAAGCATCTTACCGAAATGTATAAATAATATACTCAAGTTGTATTGTTGTCCATTTAGTAGTAAGTAAAAGTTTAATTGAATTGTTGATATAGTATTTAGGATGTTTTATTCATCAAGAACACTCTTTTATAATAATTTATAAGAGCAGTAACAACAGTAAAGATCACAAACAAATTGATTATTTGTTTATAATGCATTTACACTTTTACATGACGTAATTAGAATAATAAATCAATGTATATACCTATTTTTTAATGAAATTGTAACATGTATTAATTTTTTTAATAAATGTATGAATCTAAATATAGCATGAGTTTTTTTTCTAAAATGAAATCCTTTTTCCTCTATT